>RCUC01056566.1:0-12495 GCA_003697995.1 Taxidea taxus jeffersonii | reverse complement strand
GTGATATTATTTTCTATAGCTTTCTTTAATGACATGACAGAGCATGTCTTTTGCCAACCAGAACCTGTAGCAGGCCGTGATTAGGTCTGCCAATCAAAGAATTTTCAGTCCTAAAACTTACAACATGGACAATTCTCTTTTAATGCCTTGAGAGTCTTTCTTAAGATCACAGGTTATTACGCTGTAGCATACCTGGAAGCCACTATTACAAGGAACGTAAATAGTGCTTGGAACCAGGAGTGAAAAACTAGTTCTGAATGAGAATGATGATAGAGAAACCTCACAACGGAGTTGGTCATTCTCCTGTGTCAGGTCAAATGGACCACCTCTGACTGTGGCTAGGAAAGGTCCTTCCTTACAATATTTTAGTCTCCATCTCTGTGCAATGTGGTACGAACAGCTAGGTCGATGATCCAGATGATTCTCATACAAAGCTGTGAGAATATGTGTTGAAAGTAATTAAAATACACAAAGGCCGAGAGACCTTTAATATTTCCTACAGTTTATGGTGAATTCTTGAAAACTTTGGCTGTCTCCAACTACTACATAGTAGTAAGTACAAAGCAGTATGCATTTCTTATGGGTTCAGAAGCAAGTATCTAGGATAGCTATGCTCCATAGTTAGCTGTGAATTTGCACAATTTTCACATTGTTAATACTAAGTGATAACAAGCTTTTAGCTTACTATTATAGTAACACCTTAAATCTGTAATAACTTTATTATCTTTATGTCATTTTTGCTCTAACAGGATTAACTGTTCCTGGTAACCCTCATAAGGGTACAGTTCCTAATCTCTGAAGAGTTAGATAGAACGTGGTAGTGATTCACGGTTTATTTGCCTTTCTGGCAGTTTTTATTTGTGGGTATGTTTCATAGAGAATGCCAGAAAGCGTAATTCTCATTACTCTCTTTGTAATTGTGTTTCTGTCTTGCTTCCTGTATCACAGAAATCTTAGGAAGATATGGGAAGCAAGATTAAAATGCAATTTATGTAATTGAAAACAAAAAGAAAAAATAAAAACAGGAAGTAAGCTGTGATAACCCCCTTGCTATTTCCTTTTGGGAGGTGGTATTGGAGTCTATGTCTCTGATAATAGGTTTTATTTATTTATTTATTTGAGAGAGAGACAGTGAGAGAGTATGAGCGAGGAGAAGGTCAGAGAGAGAAGCAGACTCCCCGTGGAGCTGGGAGCCAGATGCGGGACTCAATCCCAGGACTCCATGATCATGACCTGAGGTGGAGGCAGTCATTTAACCAACAGAGCCACCCAAGTGCCCTAATAATAGGTTTTAATATTTGCGATGCTTTGTAATCAGTGTAATTGTCAAGAGACAAGAAATGATCTCAAATAGAGTTCTCTCCCAAGTTTTATGAACACTGCTTGGATGCCAGTGACTCATTCCCCACTTGCTTTATTTTACATTAACAGAGAGTCTCCTGGCTACTGTCACCTTGGGAAATGGAGGCACAATCTGTTTGCTTTGCCGCATGAGCCATCCTTGAAACTTGGTCAGAGTTCATTATGCTACTTGTTTAGGCCTTCTTTAGGCTGAGGCGTGGAGGAACATAAAACTAAAAACTTAGCTTGAGGCAGGGACGGAATGGATTTCACTTTTGTAGGGAATTAGAAATGGCTTTAGGATAGATGGATTTTATAGAAAGGAAATAGATGTCCTCAGAGGAAAAACTAGCCAATAGAGAGAAAGAGTGTAAAGTACAAGGAGAGTGCTGGGACAAGCAACAAGCACATAAGAGAATGAAAATGACTGAAGAGATGTATGTGAAAATCCATTAAGAAGAAATAAGAGAAAATGATCTCAAAGTGTGCATACTAAGACAGGAAGCAAATGCAGCCCTAGCCGCCTGAAGAAAAATAATGCTCATCTCTCTGGCCAGAACTGCAAAAAGGAAATAAATTTGAGAAAAACAATGATTATTGAACATATACACCAAACAACAAAAGCCATAAAAATATATAACACTTGGAATCACATGTACTTTGTTACAAGGGTGAGATTGTGAGAGTAACAGAAGCGTGACAGAAAAATAAATAACTCTAGTATCAATGTAACAAATTGAAGCTGTTTTGGAAATACCCAGAGGGGTAGTGAGAAGCGAGAACTCCAGAAACACAGACTCTTCCTGTGGCTATTCCTTTCATATAAGAAAGTATTTTATATGTAAGTTTTATACTCTACCAATTATCTCACTGAATCAGAACTGAAGTTAAATCAGTTGGTATTCTTAGTCGAGTTTAGATGGTAAAAGGAATCAATATCCAAACCATGCTTTTAATAGTGCTGCATTTTTAGTGCTTCCTAAATGCATACTGTGATTTCTCTTTCCTTGTGACTTATAGGTCTTTTTTTTCCTCCCCCCTCCCCCCTCCCTCTTTTCCCGCCTCTTCCCTCCCTCCCTCCTTCTCTCCTTCCCTATTTTCCTGTGACCAGTTTTGCTACCCTGAATGATATCATAATCACTGCCAATTTTTAGGAGCACTCAATTATTTTTCTATCTACCCATCTGCATATCTGCTTATCAACCTATTATTTTTCTAGTTTAAATTCTACTCGTCATTTTTTTCTGATTCTGTACACACACACAATGTGTATGCAGGCATAGATACTTATTTGTTAGTTATTTTTAAAGTCTGTTTATTCCAGGGCAAGCTGAGAGACTTTTAAGCTCTTGTTGTGAGGAGTTAAAGGACACAGTTTGAAAAGATTCTGGGTTCCCTGAAGTTAGCTTGTGAATAAGATCTTCCTCTAATTTACTACTTTCTCTGTAGTATTTGCCCAAAAAGATAGATGAACTTTTGCTTAGAGGACTGGCAAATAGGTAGACTGGTATTCTAGTCATGCTGTCCTTCCTAATTTTGGGGTAGTAGATCTTTAAAAATCATCCAAAGAAACCTGTATGGAATGTTTTCTTGAATAAGAAAGTGAAAAACCAATATATATATATATATTTGTCTCACATAGTAATATCTTGTTTTACCATTTGTAGTTTTTTTGGGTTTTGTTTTGTTTTGCTTTGCTTTTAATGAGAAACGGGGGCATGGGGGCAAAGTGAGAGGGAGAGAGAGAAACCTAAGCAGGCTCCACATCTAGCACAGAGCCCAATGTAGGGCTTGATCTCATGACCTTGCAGTCAAGACCTGAGCCAGAATCAAGAGTTGGATGCTTAACTGCCTTAGCCATTCAGGTGCCCCACCATTTTTAGTTTTCCAAATGAGGCAAGTCATTATTTCTCTGAGCCTCTGGTCTCCTCATATGTAAAATAGTATATATAATAAAAACTGCCTTGAGGTGTTTTTTTTTTTTTTAAGATTTTATTTATTCATTTGAGAGAGAAAGAGAGCATGAATGAGGGGAGAGGCAGAGGGAGAGGGAAAGCAGACTCCTCACTTAGCCAGGAGCCTGATGTGGTTACCCAGAACCGGAAGCTCATGATGTGAGCCGGAAGGCAGACACTTAACCATCGGAGCCACCAGGTGCCCTTTAAGTGTTCTTTTTAATAAAATAATAAAGGTAAGTGCTTAGCACAGTGCCTGACGTGTAAAAAGTACTAAATGGAAGTTAGCTGTTATTATTGTTATTATTATAAGCTGATGATATACATGCATATAATTGTATACATGTATAATGTATAAAGAGAAATAGTAAATATGAAGTGGCCATACTAAAATTTCAGAACATTTCATGTAGCATAGGGCTGTGAGGGAAATAGCGTAGGAGTGAGGGAAATATCATGATGGTTTGCAAACACTGGAAGAAGGCTGGCTAGACAGAAGGGCTGTTGGAACTGATATATATGAGGAAGGCATTATTAACCGGGGCACAGTGTGGATAGTGCCACAGAGACTGAATTTAGAATTCGTATGTAGAGTGCTTTGATTTTATAGTTTATTTGACTGCTTTAGGTAAGTTTTTCACGCAGCGATGGTATTCTGACAATCTTGAATTTTTATTTGGGTCCAGTTGGAATGCTTTATAGTATGTTTGATAATGGGCTTTGTCCGGAAAGACATGAACCAATCCTCCAAACGTTGCAGCAATAAGATTCTTCTTTTCTTTAATAATTTTCAGTCTGGTGATATCTCCAAAACACAGGTTAATTATCTTTGTGCCATTGCCTGTCTCCCAAATTTTTATTTAGAAGTCTCATTTAAGCTTTTTGCTTATCATCACTTTTTCCCGTTTTACTGACATGTCCTGGAGTTCTGTTGAAATTCACTATATTGTGAAAGGTGATCTTTGTCAGAAGTGAGAATCGAGAATGTACTGCTGAGTATTGGCAAATTCTTGAATATTTATAGTCACATCTGAGATGATAGATGCTGTTGAGGAAAGATGTAAGTAACATTTCAGCAACCACTGTGGAATTTCCTGCTTCCTTTGCAAGGTGATAAAAAGCTTTTTTGTGTCTTCAGAGTGAGGTCTATACCACGTATCCCTTTTCTAAATATTCCAAATTCAAAAACTTCAGAAGTTTGTTTCTTTTTGGTTTGCACTCTGGTGTTGCTTTAGTTGCAAAAGCCTTAAAGTTGAAAACACACTGAGAAATATTGATTCAGCCTAGGCTTGGAGACAGTAGGTTAGAAAAATGAAATCACCAGACTGTATGATACATCTTTTTTACAAAGCAGTAATTACTTTCTTTGAGCCAATGCACTTTTAAAAACAGGTTTGAAGCAGCTCTTTATATAGATGTCATAGACTCTTTTTCTCAAAATGTATGTAACTGTAATGTACTGAATAGATTACTAATGTTTAAATGGAGTCTTTAAAATATCTCTTAGTCATTTGTATTTTTTTTTCTTTAAAAGTGCGCTGTAGAACGTGTGGTGACCAGCTGCTATAGTTCGCCTGAAGCTGAGAGATTTCCTGGATCAGGCTTTTAGTGCTCCAACTCCTGTCCTCAGAAAACCTGGATGGTTGACTATCCTGAATCTATCACACAACAAAACCAGAAGTGTATGCAAAATAGATGAACAATTCTTATACTGCTAGCATCTGCCATATAACTACGTCTTAAATTCAACCAATAGTAATTAGTCCAGATTCTAAGATGAGATTCGGTATATTCTGTTTTTCTTTATGAATATATTTCTTTATAGAGCAACTGCTGTTGGAGTAACCTGTGGTCATTTTCAAGTGAAATATATATGCACGGAGAAAGTCACCATTTAGAATTAATGATAATGTTCATAAAGTTCTTGCTTTTTTAATTACGGGGAGACATAATTGAATTTTGAGTCAGATTAAAAAGGAAAATGTAAATGTAATAAGAAGCTGAGCAGATGGTGGTCACAGACACTAAAGAAAGGAAGACGTAATAAGGAAAAACACACAGTTAAAATCTACCTGTTTCTGTTTATTTCTAAAGGCCTATTTCATTTCCAGAGTCCATTAAATTTAAGGTAGCAACTCAGGAAAAACCAAGACAATCATATGCTAATCTAGGATAATTTGTTTCAGCTGGAGTATTGATTGAACCATACAATATTTGTAGTCAAATACTTTACATTATTTATGAGCATTTGCTAATAAGCATTTTATGCATAGCTTCAGTTATATTAACAACGAAAAACAACACTGACAATAGTAAACAAATGCTTGGGAAGTTCTCTGAAAGTCTTTTTTTTCATATGCAGAAATGTTAAATCTCCCTTTGAATCAATTAAATATCCAGATATTGTTCCATTTCTTTGCTTTCTATAACAGTAAAACTTCATATATATATGGTTCATGTTTTCAGACTCTCCCTTCACACATATCATATTCCTATGCATACACTTATTTATATTTCTAGCAAAAATTTTTCCAATGTGCTCAAATATGTAACAAAATCCCCATTAACAATTTCGCTACTTTTTTGTCAAGTAGGTAACTCAAGCATCATAATAAGGCAATATATAATCTTTGATCTCCATCTGTGCTTTTCCTTCTTAACTCTGTAACGTGAATCAATCAGCTAGCAACTGAACTCAGAATCTGTGGGGCATAATTGATCCCTCTTGCCTTCTTCCTAAATATTATATGGTACTTAGTTTGAGTTCAACAAATATTTATTACATCTCTTAATAAATATTTAATTATGCTTAGAAAAACCATAAAATTGAAGTTGAAAACTGATCTGTATCAAGCACCTTCTCTGGGTAAGAAACTTTTTACATTTGACTCACATGTTTCCTTAATGACAAGAAACATTTAATTATCACTGTACAATTTATGAAACACATTCATAAAATGTATTTGCTCACTTGCACCCTCTCAGGAGGAACTGAAGATTGTAAGCCCCTTAAAAGCAAAAACCATGCGTTCTTTATCCCCCTATCCACAGCTTAGGACTTAGTAGAGTTTTTTTTTATAAGCTTTTATTTATTTATTTATTTATTTATTTGAGAGAGAGAGAGAGTGTGTGTCTGTGTGTGTGTGAACGCAACAATACACTTTCAGAATCTGAGATCAATCGGAATATCACTTTCAGTTCTGATTATATTCTTATGTCCCATCATTCAACTTTTATTCTTCCAGGTTAAGTTGAGAACTTTTTCATATCACAATGGCTTTTGTCTGAAATACTTTATACTCCAAATTATACAAAGTCCTTAATTGGCCAATCAACATAATGACATTCTTTATAATTTATTCCCTCATTAAAGTAATCACATTTGATGGAATCTATCTCAACATAAGTAATAAGAAAAATATAAATTATGCCAAGGTTTGAATGTATACTCACAAAATTCATATGTTGACCTAACCCCCAAGAAAGTTGGGCCCTTGAGAGGGGATTAGGTGGCTCTGCCCTCATGAATGTGATTATTGCCCTTATAAAAGAGATGGAGGGAGGTGCCTGGGTGGCTCAGTGGGTTAACCCTCTGCCTTCAGCTCAGGTCATGGTCCCAGGGTCCTGGGATCAAGCCCTGCTTAGCAGGGAGCCTGCTTCCCTTCCTCTCTCTCTCTCTTTGCCTACTTGTGATCTCTGTCTGTCAAATAAATAAATAAAATCTTAAAAAAAACAAAAAGGGAGAGAGAGAGAGACACGGAAGAACTCTCCATTTCCCTCTCTGCCATCTGAGAACACAAGAAGTGTGAAATCTGAAAGAGGACCCTCACCAGACCATGCTGGTGCTCTGACCTCAAACTTTCATCCTCCAGAACTGTGAGTAATAAACCCACACTTACATGGTCAATTGATCTGTGACAAAAGAGGCAAGAAAATATGATGGAGGAAAGACAGTCTCTTCAATAAATAATGGGAAAATTGGATGGCAACATGCAAAAGAGTGAAACTGGACCACTTTCTTTACCACACACAAAAATAAACTCAAAATGAATTAAGGACCTAAAAGTGAGACCTGAAAAAATCCTACAAGAGAGCACAGGCAGTAATTTCTCGGACATCGGACATAACAACATTTTTCTAGATCTGTCTCCTAAGGCAAGGGAAACAAAAGCAGAAATACACTATTGGGACTTCATCAAAATAAAAACCTTTTGCAGAGTGAAGAAAAGTGTTAGCAAAACAAAAAGGCAACTACTGAATGGGAGATGTTTGCTAATTGTTGGGTCCGTAATCAAGGGAGCTAGACTGATACAAAGCGAAGGTCAAGCAAAGCTTTATTTCGCGCCAAGCATCAAGAATCAAACTGACCGGCCAGGGCCGTCTCTTACAAAGAGGCGACCCCTCTCTGCTTTACAGACTGGCTTTTAAGGGCAAAGGCCATGTGGTTTGGCCTAGCCACGCACAGGTGGCCAATGACACAGAGAAAACTGCACAGTCAGGCTAGGTCACACATAAGTGACCAATTGAGTTACAATTTACCCCATAGTAGGCATTTGAACTACCCTATCACCTTGGTCAGAATTGGCACCCAAAGGGTGGGGTCCACACACCTTGGTAGCTAGGGAGACAGTATGCACCCTCATTGATTGGATACCCCCACCAGGCCTGACCTGCCCTTGTATTTGGGCTTTGTTACCTGGGACTGATTTCAGGGACTTGTTTTTAAGGGACTTGTTTTTAAGTAAGTCCCCTGCGGGGAGCAGCGCCTTGTGGAAGGGGGGCAGGGACAGTTTAAGTTTTACTGCATAAACACCACAATGGCCATTCAACCGAAATGGAGCCGTTTTGGCTAAATAGGCCCTTACACTAATGATATATATGTTAAGGGGTTAATACCCAAAATATATAAAATACACAACTCAACACCAAAAACAAACAATCCTATGTAAAAAAAAAAAAATGGATAGAGAACCTGAATAAACATTTTTCCAAGGAAGACAGAGATTGCCAACAAGCACATGACAAGGGATCTTTTTCTAACATCAGGCCAGTACAAGTGTATTTTCAGAATGAGTGACTTTTTTTTTTTTTAAGGTGAGATAGGAAGGAAGCAGAGTAGAAGTGATAGAGAGAGAAGGAGCAAAAAAGAGCATGTTCATGACAACCAAAGCTATTCTTGAAAATTTTATGTCCAGTTCTGCAGTGTTCTACTGTGGCTGTTGTTTTAGGGTGACATTAGCCCTTAGCCTGTGCCTCTTTCCCCTTCTGTGTGTGTGTGTGTGTGCGTGTCTGTCTGTCTGTCTCTATCTCTTGTTTCTTTAATCTTCTGTTTTTTTTTTTCATCTAAATTCTTAAAGATATGGGAGCAGAATGTGTGAGTAATCACACTTTCAAAAAGTTTTGCTTCACATGTTTTTTGAAATAAAAAATAAACTATTAGGAATCATTAATTTTGAAAGCATAATTGAAATATTTTGTACCTGAGTATAATTCATTCTGTGGTTTGACTAAGTATTAATCTTTCTCCATATTAATCTAATTAAGTTTTATTGAAAAATCACAACTGATAGCAATTATTTATTTGCATGTTTAAATTATTTCAAAAATGTTATACCTTTGTTTATCTAGTGAAGATTCCATTTATCTCTTATTTTGACTCCAGTGCACTTCCACACAGAATTTCACTGTAGTAAGTTGCAAAGGGCATGACACACACCTTTTGCAATCATCACCAAGCAACATGAAACCTTAAACTTATATCATTTTACTCATTTGATTAAATTGTTCATTTTTCTTATAGTTACAAAATATCACTCCTTTCTTACTCCTTAAGTCTCTCTGACTAGTGCTTTCCCTTCCTCAAAGGCTAAGTTTCTTTAAAACTCAGGCAATTGGTGTCTCCACGTTCTCACCTTATATGTCCCCAGGAGTCATCATCCAACTTTTATATCCCCAGTAGTACAGGTTTTTCACCATTTCAACTTAAATATTTTGTAATATATCATAAAGTCCGATGGAACTTTTTGTCGTTCATTTTTTCATTACTGTGGAACTTGTTTTGAAATCACATTCTTCCCTTCATCCATGTCATTTCCTGGAGCCCTTTCCTTCTCAAATCTTTTTTTTTCTTTAGGAGGAGAGACTGATTCTTTAAGATTTTATTTATTTATTTCACAGAGAGAGAGATCACAAGTAGGCAAAGAGAGAGGGGGAAGCAAGCTCCCCACCGAGCAGAGAGCCCAATGTGGGGCTCGATCCCAGGACCCTGGGATCATGACCTGAGCCGAAGGCAGAGGCTCAACCCACTGAGCCACCCAGGCACCCCTCTTCCTTAAATCTTAAATAGCGGTGTCTGCTTCCCTGACCTCTTTTTTTGGCTTTCTTTTATTTTCTTTTTTACTTGATACCTCCTCTTTGAAAAACCATACACATCCTTCTTGGCAACTAAATATTGAACTAATGGACAAAACTAAACTCATTATCATTTACCCCCAGACTGATTCACCTTGTAAGCTGCCCTGATTGTTCTTAGAGCACCCAGGTTGTTATCCAAGGCTTACTTCAGATTTCTTCTCCCACTCAGTCTGCAAACAAGGTTTCTTTTATTTATTTATTTTTTCATAAGAACTTTTAGGATATATTACCTACAAATACTCATACTATTTCACTTTGAGGCTGTAATCTCCTAACTGAATTCCTCTTTTCAATTCTCTAAAACTTGAATTCCTCTTTTCAATTCTCTAAAAAGCAATTCTTATCTCACTACCTTTATTAAAAATCCTATAATGCTCACTCTAATTTTAAACATAAAAATAACAAATTCCTCAATATGGGGAGAGGCATATAACAACTTTCCCTCACCAGTCTCAGAAGGAGGCAAACCTGAAGACACCTTGATCTTGGGCTTCTAGTCTCCAGAACTCTGAGACAATTGACTTATTTTGTTAAGCCTTTCAGTTTCTGTACTTTAAAGCAGCTCTAGCAAACTAATACAATAATTAATAGCTTGCATACACAAAATTAGTAAGAAGTTAGAGATCACTATACTGAAGCAATCTCCATTAACAAGAACAATGAAGATGATTAAATGTGTAAGGATAAACTTAAGAAGAAATGTTCAAACATTTATGAAGGAGTTTTAAAAATACTCCTGAAAGATATAAAAATAGGCTGAGAAAATGGAAAGACATTCCTGGTTCATAAGTAGGATAAGTCAACACTGTAAAAATATCAGTACTCCCTATATTAACTTGTAAATTAAACTTAATCCTCAAAAATATACCAACTTTTTATGGGGGTTGAACAAGTTAACTTTAAACTTCATATAAGAAAACAAACATGAAAGAATAGATAGGAAAACACTCAGAAAAACTATAAGGAGGAACTAGACCTGCAAGATATTAAAACATGCTATAAAGTCTCTACAATTGAAAATTAAGTAGTGATATAAAGAAAGGAACTAAGTTAGTAGATTTAAGTAAAAAGCCCAGAAATAGACCAAAACACTCGGAGACATCAAAAAATTTGTGGAGGGAAGAATCAACAACCCTTACATTTAAGTAGATGATATTGTTAACATTATTATGGGGAAAATTCTCTGATAAATGATATGATACTAGTTAATTAGGGATGTATATTTGGAATTCTTTAAGTAGAAAAATGGAAACTCTCTGCTTTGGAAATCTTACATATACCTTTTGTGTGCATGGGACTGGACGAAAAAGATCAGTCACACTCAGATGTCAGAGGGGGGAATAAAATATCAACTATTGGATGTCTGACCATAGGTTTTCTTAAGTTGACATGGTCTTGATATATTTGTGAAGTGATAAATATAAGAAAATTGTGAAATCAATTTTTTAACCTCTGCTTTGCTATCCTTTGTTGGACAGTCTTTGGGTATTTTGTTTTAGTTTTCCATGCAATATATTTTTGTATGAAAATATCTTTCTCTTTAATTTTTTAAAAATTTTAGTGAAAAAAAATCAATGCATATAGGCAGTTGCCCTCCCACTCATCAAAACTATCTGAAAGATAAATGCATTGAAATAAAATTAAGCATATCTGAGAGTTAAAGTACATAGTAAACCTTCTTTAAAATATAGACAGATAACTTTATATTCAAGAGAGAAAAAAAATTGAAAATGGAGGTAGTTTTAATGAATTTATCTCATTAGCTCCAGGTATATAAAATGAAAATGATTCTAGGGAATTTGTTAAAATAGATATATTTTATTTATCTTTATAAATCAATACTAATCAATGAGTTAAGCCCAAAATAAACTCAATTTTAATCTAGGACAGGTGAAGTATAGTGTAAGAGTAGTGTGTCAGAAGACTTGAAGGAGTAAGCCATATATAGGAGATCCTGGATATTAAAATATTTAACCCAATTTCCAGAAAGGACATCCAATGCCTGGAAATCCTACTGAGTGTATAAAGAGAAAAAAAAAAAACAAACAACTTTTGTGGGATAAAAATAAACTACAAGTCCTACTAGAAGAAAGTGAAAATGAGAAGAAATGTAAACACATAAATATAATGTTAAAAAATTAAATCTAAAATAAAATGCCAAATGACTACATTAATCAAGCTACAAAATAAGGCTGAGTATGGCATTTTTTCTTAATATAGAATATTCATATTTCATATAAATTATTACATTCAGTATCTGCATTCGGTATCTCTTGTCAAACTTCTACAACAAAAAAAAGCTAAACCACAGATTTGATGTTACTACTTACGTAGTGAGAAACTTGTAAAGCTTCATCTTGTCCGAACAGGTAGGGAAAAAAGCTTTCAGTTGTTGGGTTCTATCCATTGTTTGTTTAGAGATCATCCTGGCTCCTTATGAAAGTGTTCTCTGATCAGTGATAAAATAGTTAAGGATCTTTGGTTTATTTGAGAAGGTCGTGATAGTATGAGTACAAACAGATATGCCCTCTTATTCCTTCAGGCATGGATTTTAGCACCTCACCAAGGGATCCATAGCCTATCGTGCTTCTGTGTGGTCCCCTGCAGCTTCCCAGCTTCATGTCCAGGAATGTCCTGTTCTGAATGCTCTCACTTGTAGCACACCATGCCCATCCTGCCTCACATCTTGGCTTGTGATCTGCACTCAGTCTAGCACAGCCTTGTCACAAATATCCCACCCCCTCTTTCCTTCACTTAAGCCTTGCCCTTCCCAGCAAACATTTTT
>RCUC01056560.1:0-10068 GCA_003697995.1 Taxidea taxus jeffersonii | reverse complement strand
TATTTACCCTCAAAGATATAGATGTAGTGAAAAGAAGGGCCACATGCACCCCAGTGTTCATAGCAACAATGTCCACATTGTCGTCAAACTCTGGAAAGAGCCAAGATGCCCTTTAACAGATGAATGGATAAAGAAGATGCGGTCCATATGTACAATGGAATATTACACAGCCATTAGAAAGGATGAATACCCAACATTTGTATCAACATGGATGGGACTGAAGGACATTATGCTGAGTGAAATAAGTCAAGCAGAGAAAGCCAATTATCATATGGTTTTACTTACTTGTGGAGCATAAGGAACAACATGGAGGACATTAGGAGAAGGAAAGGAAAAGTGAATTGGGGGAAATCAAATGGGGCAAAAAACCATGAGAGACTGTGGACTCTGAGAAACAAACAGTTTTGGAAGGAAGGGGAGTGGAGGGATGGGTGATCCTGGTGGTAGGTATTAAGGAGGACACGTATTGCATGGAGCACTGTGTGTGGTGCATAAGCGATGACTCTTGGAACACTGAAAAAAATGAAGATGTTAAAATAAAAGAGCTTCAAAAAACATTAGAGTAGAAATAAATGAAACAGAAACTAAAAATATAAAAGAACAGATCAATAAAACCAGGAGCTGATCCTTTGAAAAGATCAACAAATGATAAACCTTTAGCCAGTGTCATCCAAAAAGAATGGGGGGGGTGCTTAAACAAGATCAGAAATGAAAGAGGAGAAATAACCAGCAGCCCAACAGAAATGAAAAGGAGTATAAGAGAATATTATGAAAGATTATGTGCCAACAAATTGGAAGAAATGGACAAATTCCTAGAAACATAGAACTTTACAAAACTAAACCAGGAAGAAATAGAAAACAAAAAACAACAACAACAGACTGATCAACAGTAATAAAATTGAATCAGTAATCAAAAGCTCCTAACAAACAAAAATCCAGGACTAGATGGCTTCACAGGCAAATTCTACCACACATTTAAAGAAGAATTAATACCTACTCTTCTCAAAGTATTTCAAAAATAGAAGAGACAAGAAAACCTCCCACTTCATTCTATGAGACCTGCATTACCCCAATACCAAAACCAGATAAAGAAACCACAATAAAAAGAACTACTGACCAATTCTCTGATGAACATAGATGCAAAAATTCTCAACAAAATATTAGCAAACCAAATCCAACAACACATTTTAAAAAAAAATCATTCACCATGATCAAGTGGGATTTATTCCTATGATGAAAACATGGTTCTGTATTTGCAGATCAATCAGTATGATACATCACGTCAACAAGAAAACGGGTAAGAACCATATGATTATTTCAATAGATGCAGAGAAAGCATGTGACAAAATACATCTCTTTGTGATTAAAAACCCTCTGCAAAGTTGGGACTAGTGGGAATTTATTTCAACATAATGAGAACCATATATGAAAAACCCACAGCCAACATCATCCTCAATGGGGAATAAACTGAGAGCTTTCCCCCTAAGATCAGGAACAAGATAAGGATGTCTACTCTTACCACTTTTATTCAATGTAGTACTGAAAGTATCAGCACAGCAATCAGACAACAAAAAAGAAAGAAAAGGCATCCAAAATGGTAAGAAAGAAGTAAAACTCACTATTTGCAGATGACATGATCCTATATATTGAAAACACTAAAGACTCCACCAAAAAACTACTAAAGTGAAATGAATTCAGTAAGATACAGGATATGAAATTAATATACAGAAATCTATTATATATATGCTAATTATGAAGTAGCAGAAAGAGAAATTAAGAAAAAAAATCTCATTTACAATTGCACCAAAAATAATACCTAGGAATAAACTTAACCAAGGAGGTAAAAGACATGTATTCTGAAAACTATAAAACACTGATTAAAGAAATTGAAGACAACACGAACAAATGAAAAGATATCCTATCCTTATGGAAAGAAGATGTGGTATATATATACATATACAATAGAATATTACTTAGACATAAAAAAAGAATGAAATCTTACCATTTGCAATGATGAAGATGGAGCTAGAGAGTATTATGCAATGTGAAATAAGTCAGAGAAAGACAAATACCATGTGACCTCACTCATATGTAGAATTTAAGAAATAAAACAAATGAATAACGAAAAGAGACAAACCAAAAAACAAACTCTGAACTATAAAGAACAAACTGGTGGTTACCAGAAGGGAGGTGGGGTGAAACAGATGAAGGGGATTAACGTACAGTTATCTTGATGAGCAGTGAGTAATCTATAGAATTGTTGAATCACTGTATTATACATCCGGAACTAAAAAAACACTACATATTAACTATACTAGAATTAAAATTTTTAAAGATTTATTTGCGAGAGATTGACAGCATGATTTGGGGGGAAGAGCAAAGGGAGAGGGAGAAGCAAACTCCCCACTGAGCAGGGAATCCAATGCTGAGCTTAAGTCTAGGACCCTGTGATCATAACCTGAACTGAAGGCAGACGCTTAATCAACTGAGCCACCCAGATGCCCCTAGAATTACAATTTTAAAAGAAGTAAAAAGCATATACCAGGAACAACAGTAGCAAGTAAACCTCTCCCAAAGAAAATTCAAGCCCCCTCAACTGCATATTTTCATACTAAGAATGCTGCCTCTGCTTACATATAATAAGGCAGATATTAATAACCTAACAGAGGGATGTGTTTCCGTTCCATCCTTCATCGGAACAATACTTCCCGCCCCTCCACATGGTTCATACCTGGTTGCCAGAACCAGTCAATGTACTAATAATTTAAATCCTAAGGATAACTAGTGGGCACTGACATTGCTACAATAACCTAAGGATGAAATCGTAGAAAGGGAGGTCACTAGAGCAAACAAAGTTTAAAAAAAAAATCCTAATGTACAAGGAAAAGTAGAGAGAGAATAGTTTTTAAGTTTTTCATTCCCTCTATTACATTTATGGTAGTAACTGTTTGGATAGATTTGGCACTATAAATAATTAAAACAGCAGTGCCTGTCCAAATGAGGACTGTAGCCTCCACTGATATTTTATTGGATGATTTGGTTAATTTAATAGTAGAAGACAACTCATGGCTCCTTAATTGACTAAAGTTTACTTTTTAAAAGAATTAATTAAATCTAAAAACTCCCTAGGCTCTCTTCTCTACAGTCCTCCAAGTTTGTATACAAGTTTCTATAATCTTACAGCAGAGACCAAAGATTTTATTTCAAAATAGTTGAAGACATATTAGGGGTGATAAGGAATGTATTTCCTCACCTCTAGGAAGGTTTTTTTGTTTTGTTTTGTTTTGTTTTGTTTTACAATGACTAACTTTATAGTGAAAGAAGTTTTTGGCAGGTTTTTTTTTTGTTTGTTTGTTTTACAATATCATTCATTAATACTTCCTAATAGCCTGAAACAAGATAATTCACAATGCTTGCAAAAAATATACTAAATCTGCTTTTGGAAGTAGCTTGTCTATAAAAGGAAAATATCAACATCAATAAAGTAAAAAGAACATACTGAAATAGAACTAACCAGTCATTTCAGAGAATCCTAGAATGTTAAAACTGATTGGGATCTTACAGATCTTCTAGTAAATTTATATGGTATTCAGCTTGGAAAATATCTGAAATGAAAAGACGGAGACTGAATACATAAACTGCTCCCAGTCACAGAGCAAGTTAATGACAGAGACAAGAATAAAGCACAGTTTATGTGCTCACCAAATCAGGATACTGTTGTTCAGTACTGTTCACTGTAACAGCAACAATTCAGTATGTGATTACTATTCTTTGCAAAGTCCTTCTTAGTCATTACTTCATTCATCCTCATAAAAATCCTATACATAAAAATGATCATTCCCTTAACAACTCCAAAAGTGAACTCTTGCTGCCGCCCCTTCAAATCCACTCTCTCTCTAGCACTGAAAAAACACAATCCCTCCACCTTATTACTCAAGCCCAAAACCTGAACTTGCTCCTGTCTCATTTCTGCTCATACCTACATTCAATCCACCAGCAAATTTTATCCCAAATCGGACTTCATTCTCATCCAAGTCCAAGTGACCAATTTCTCTAGCCTAGACTACAGACGTCTGGCACATAGTAGGTGTATCATGATGTATCAGTAGTAGTATTAGTTTAATGTCAACTAAACAGTCTACTAATTGGTCCCAGCTCCCAGCCCTTCCATTCCTGCCTTCTTTAGGGTACATTTTCTGGAAAACAATTAGAAAAGGTAGTCCAGTGAAAGAGTCAAACAGGTGGCTTCACTTCACTCAAAAGTTCCCAATGAGTTCTCATTGCAGGGAAAATAAAATGTAAAATCCCAATGACCTTGCTCAGTTCCAGTCACTGTCCTTATGGCTCTTCTTCAGGCATTCCAAGCATGCTCCTTCTTCAATACCCTTTCACTCTGTTCTCTCTTCCCAGAATATTCTTTCCTTACTTCATTCATCTTTTCTCCAGCCCAGACCTCCTTGTCTATGCTAACTTCCCACACTCTTCTTCCTCCACACTCCCACACTCTTCAACTTCCATTCACAGAAAAAAGAGTTGTCTATACTTCTACATAGTCTCATCCATCCTTATTTCTGAGCCTTTTCCCATCTAGCTTCCATCCCCATCAAACCTGAATTGGTTCTTGCTAAGGTCACCCATAATGTTCACATTACCAAAATTGAATAAAAATATTGTCTTCCTCATCTCAGTTGGTTTCTTGCAGCATTTGATGCTGTTTATCCTTTCCTCATATTCTGAAACATCAATTTTCATGCCTTCCATAAAACAGTAATCTTCTCATTTTCTTCCTGTCTGGCTCTTCTGCTTCTCCTTGAGGGTTCACTCTTCCTAATGCAGCTATTAAGGGTTGTGATTCTTTACCCCACATGATTTCATCTTGACCATCCCATCTGTGGGCCTAGGTCTTTCTTCTTGAGTCCAGATTCAGATATCCAATTGCATTTGTACATTTCTAAGTTTCACAAGTATGACAAATACATGATCCCTGACTCTAGTCCAGCACTGACAACAGACAAGCAAATGATCCAATTTTAAAAGTCAGGTTCTCTATGCCATTCCCTGTGTCTAAGTGATCATCCACCTTACTGTGCCATGCAGAGGTCTGTCACCTTAAACATCTTCCTCTTCTTTATTTCCTCATATCTTTTTATCCATAAATCTTATTAATTCTATCCTTCATCCCCAAACTGTCTACACATCTACACCTCTACCAAGCTACCCCATCTAAAATACCTGTGTTTCACCCAGATCATTGAACTGACAGTCTCTCTGTGCCAACTGGCTCTCCACATTACAACCATAATGATGTACTCAGAAAGCACATCTGTTTCCAAAGGATTTACAAAGAAATGATACTCACTCCTCTTTACTCAGGTAACCCATTATCCATCTTTTTCTTAGTAGCCCAGTGGTCATTTCTTCAATAAAACCTTCTTTCCCTCCTCTACCCCCAGTTAGGGCTTGTGACTAATTACTTAACTTAAAATTTTATCAATTTCAATTTTTCAGGAGTAACATATACAGAGCCAACTGGCTCAAGGTTGCAAAAAAATTAAAATATTTCTAAAATGTCTTGTCTATAGTAAGTAGTCATCAAATATTATTTCCTCATCCCTTGCAATTCCCTCACCCCCGTGATTGTGTAGGATCTAGAATGCTGCTGCTGTAAACTATACTTTAGGAATTGAAATTAAAAGAAAATGGCCCTTTCTTTCCACCTCAATAGAAAATAATTTGATTAGTAATTGGGAGGTCATAATTCTTCTATGAATCCCACTTCTGAATTACTATGCCAGTTTCTAATGGAACACATAAATTCCAATGACCTGAGGTTCATACTTTCAAATTGCTTCAAGAGACACTGTCAAGTTATTTAAGCACTCAGGGAACAAGGGAGAGAGAGAATGAGAAAAACCACTAAACTAGAAGAAAGCTAGGAGAGGTCAAATCCCCTTTCTGCAAATATCACTGCACAATCAAAAACAAAACAAAACAAAAAAACCCACACAATATCAGGCAATGTTCATTTAGTACAGTTGCATTCATTTCAGCATAAAAATTTAGATGGTCTCTTGTGGTTTGTTGTAATAAGATCTGTTCTATACAGCAGCTCATTTTTAATAAAGGAAAACATAATTCAGAGTTTACTTACAGGTTATGGCAGCATCAGTACACAGAGGGTCTTAGTTCTCACTACTGATGACTTTTAATTTTAAATGTACTTGAGATTCATTATTTACTTGCTAATCATTTAGTTTTTACATTCCACCTCTCTTTCACACATCACCATCCTAGACAGAAAAGTAAAGAGTGTGGGTGTATATAGCAGTGTCTGACATAAGATTTAGACATTCAATTTTGCATTTGCATATTCACACTGCAAAAACATTCCTATTCATATGTGGTACCCCTGATACAGAAATAATAATAATTTCACTGACAGCACGACACTTCTTGCTTTCGGCAGAAGTCTCTGCTAGTACGGCCCAGGATGGAAACGACTCACATATGAGGTTGACCAAAAAGACATTAGGAACTGGAGTAGGAAATGGCTCCTGGACCCTTCCCATAGCATTCCTTCTCCTCCTATAATCAGTTGAGGCTCAAGATATGGGATTTCATCCCCTGGGGATCTCTCTTAGAAAACAAAGTGACCATGCTCTCTTTCTACTCTCTGGCCATACACAGTCTTTCAAGAAAGTAAATGTCTTGTCCTGGTAGAAGGTGGCAGGGAGAGAAAAGAACCATTCATCCCATCTCCAGAAAGAAATTAATAGAAGTGAAATGGAAAAGCTCAGTGTGTCTAGAAGCAATCCTACTGAAAGTCCATCTGGGCAGTGTGCATGCGTTATGCAGAGGGAGGCCATGAAATTCAGGTTAAGTGATGGCTTGGAGTCTCCTGTGAATAATAAACAAGTTTGGCAAATGCTCCTTGCAGAAGAGTATAAGCAATCCCTAATCTGCAAACACTAAAATGTATTGGATATCCATTTATATTCCCCACCACTGAGGCAGATAGGCATTGGCTATAGTGTATCCTTGCCCTGCATCTTCTCTTGCTTCCATGGTGAAAAACAAAACAACAACAACAAAAAAAGATAACAAAACATGAACTTACCAACAGAAAGATCAAAGCCAAAAAAGTTAAGGACAAAAACTGTGTAGAGCAAGAAAAGCTTAGTGGGCTATCTTTACAAATTCAATTTCAATTGTTCTATTTCAAATTACCTCCCTCTATACTTCCTCAATTTGGGGGCTCATTTTCTTGGGCTGCTTGAAATCCTGCTAATTAAAGATACATAGGATTAGCAAATATCATTTTTGAAAATGACAATACATGTAGGAGGCTTAAGAAAAAAAATCAGGCAGTTAATTGTAAATGAGGTTTTTTTTCAATTGAACATTTACCTATTTTCTGGATTATACATTAGAAAACTGGAAACTACAAATACATTAGAAAACTGGAAACCACAAATACTTTAGAAAACTGGAAACCAGATATACCACTTAATACTAACATCCCAATCTATAAACATCTAATATTTGGGTTTTTCTTTCCTTCCTTATATGCAACTTTCTAGGATTGATATCAACACTGCTTTCGACTTGAATTTGCTCCTTTACATTTAAGCTTATGTATTTTTCCCCTGTCATTCAGAGTCCTCATAAATACAGTTTTTATGGCTGCATAACACTGCATTGCATCCACTTACCATAATTTATTTAACCATTCATCCAATGTTGCACATTTAGGCAGTTTCCTGTTTTTTATTATTGAAAAAAGCTGTGATTAACATCTTTATGCAAAAATCTTTGCATTTCAGAATATTGTTTTAGGATGGATTCTGAGAAGAGGAATTACCAGGTCAGAAGGAGGGTAGGCTGCTTTCTGTTTAGCATGTATTTGAAGTGAGCTACCCTGAGAGCTTGGGCCACTCTTAGGGATTGGAGAGGCTAGAGGTACTGAAAGTGAAGCTAAAATAGCATGAAAGTAAAGAAGAGGAGTGCCAAAAAGTGAGGAAGAAAGGTGAAAGATGCCAAAGGTATTCTTCACCTCTTACACAAGTTTGCCTTGGGCTGGTCCTGTGGAAGATAAAAGGGCCTTTATTCTATTTTCTTTTCATATGATCTGCTGTTCCAAAATCTAGGTCTTGGGCTAAAAACTGCTCAAGGTCAGCTACAATATTACAAGTTTAAAAACAAAAATTTATGTTTGCTTGTGTGGTTACATGCATTCCAGAATCAGAACAAGGAACTGGAAGCACATTTAAGGAGACAATATGTGAAATGGTTGAAGGCACAGAATCCAGAGAGGGAGCAACATGAATGGGTTCAAACACTGGCTCCACCACTCACCACATAACCTTAAGTAAGATACTTACTTCCCTAGACCCCAATTTCCTCATCTATGAAATGGGTACAATTAGTAGTGTCCACAGTGTTGTTGTGAGGATTAAATGAGTTAACAGTATGAAGTGTTTAGAATAGTGCCTGGAACATACTGAGGACTATAAAAATATTTGTTGTTATTATAAATGCAGCTTGGAAAACAATAAAAGCTGAGAGCAATGATTTTATTATGGACAGAATGTTAACAGAATGAACCAGGATAGGGATGCCTGGGTGGCTCAGTTGGTTAAGCGGCTGCCTTCAGCTCAGGTCATGATCCTAGCGTCCTGGGAGCGAGTCCCACATCAGGCTCCTTGCTCAGCGGGGAGCCTGCTTCTCCCTCTGCCTCTGCCTGCCACTCTATCTGCCTGTGCTCACTTGCTCTCTCTCCCTCCCTCTCTCTCTCTGACAAATAAATAAATAAATAAATCTTAAAAAAAAAAGAAGAAGAATGAACCAGGATAGTAAGAAAGCAATTTAATTTCTTAAAATAGTGTAAATATTACACGGTAGAAGGATAACTTATTTTATGCAAACTTTTGGAAAAGACAACAAAAATAGGATCAAAATTTACCTTGAAATGTATTGCTGGGACATGATAATAAATTCAAAATGATAAATGCAACAAAAAGGACTTGGGTAATATTTGTCTTGGTTACCCCTAAGAAGTCAGTCATCCCTTAGTCTAAGAAGGTATCTGCAATCAACCTAGTAAGTATATACCCGCAGCTAAGAAGCCTGGATAGATTTCAACCCTAAAGACCCAGACAACTTCATTTCAAGAAGACATGTGTTTGAAACCAGTTATAGTCCTAGGTTCATCTTAGACCACACAACTAGATATTCCAGTGACGTTCATCTTAATTCAGATTATAGCTTGAGAAATGAAACCCTAATAAAGTAATTAAAATGGCTATTGTCACACACACAAAAAAAAGTCAAGGCAAGTAGAAAAATAGCTCTGTGACTGTGCAGGCATCTCTATCTGGCAGAAGTGCCTAAACTTCGGAGGAAAAAAAATTAAGGAGAAGAACAGAAGAGATGGTGCTTGCACGTTACAGAGAACAGGTACCCTCAGGAAATGTTGGTGGATGAAGAGGAGACACTCTCGCTTGAGCTAATTAAGTAACTGGAAAAAAAAATTTCCATTTCAAATTTGGCAACTGACAGGAGACTGTGTAGTCCCTTCCTTATTTGACAACAGCAGTGTCAGCGAACAGAGCAGGAACACAAATGCAGGTAGTTCTGGTCTGAAATCCCCCAGCACTTGGACAACACTTCTCTTATATCATCAAGCCTGTTTGTAACAGGAGAGAATGCGTCTGTAATGAATTTCTCCTGACAAATCAACAGTGGGGACCGCTTTTAACTACTCTGCCTCCCATTCTACTCTCATACACCAAATAAGAATTGAATGAGTGAATGTTGCATCTAATGTTGAACTCTTTTGTCTGCTTGGCCAGTTCCATCCCTTTCATTCATTTTTGATACATTTGAGATGGCGGCTCACAGAATCTCAACAGAAAGCAAGTACTAAGGTGTCCATGGTAGTTGCGTCTAGGCTTCAGCCAGTCTTTTCCCATGGAAGTTTGCACTGACTGGTTCTGGTTGGTGGACAAGCATTGAAACATTTTCCTAGGGCTGTTTTTGTTCTCCTCAAACAATAACCCCCTGCCCCCC
>RCUC01056555.1:0-11800 GCA_003697995.1 Taxidea taxus jeffersonii | reverse complement strand
TGGGTGACTTTGCTCTCATAGTGATTGTGCTTGGAGAAGAGCTGGTTCAGCTTCGCTAGGAAAGTGGTGTCGCTGACCACCCCAGGCCGTAGGCACTCCTCATCCAGCATGGCCAGGATGCCTCGCTGATTCTGGTCAGGGAAACAATATCAGCCCAACCTAGGCCAGGGCCTCCAATATGTCCACATCCTCACTGCTGTCCCTCTGCCCCTCATCCTTTGTCTTGTTTACCATCTCTACCAAGTGCAGCAAGGAAAGGCGGGTGGGAGAGACAGGGCAAGGATATTCAGGCAGACTGGAAGAGGAAGGAGGTCTCAGAGATGAGAGAAGGATAACTCACATGCTCAATGAGGTTGCAGATAATGCCATTATCAAAGTAGTCCACCTTTGTCCACGGTATGCCCTGGCAAGAGGTAATGTGACAGGTCACAGGAACAGGTCCAAAGACCTCACGGGACTCAGGCTCCCTTTGACCCACCCCACAAAGGACTCAGAAAGCCCCATAGTTAAGGGGGTGCTTGGTGTGATTTCTGTTTAGGTCCTCATCCCTCCAAGGTTGATGGAGAATTTGTGGGGTGGGTGGCTGGACACGAGGGAGGACCCAAAGCAGCTGTGAGGGACAAGGAAATGCTTCAGAGTGCCCTATAAGCGCCGTGGGCTAGAGAGGGAGGTGTCATATGTTGAGTAAAGGCTGGGCTAGGGGTTACTCCACTGTGGCAGCAGGGAAGGGTCCCCGAGTATGTGGAAGAGCTAATGGCCACGCTGCTCTCACAAAAACCTATAAGCCAAAGTGCACGAGCCAGCTTCATCAAATAGCAGACCTAACTTGATACATCTTCAAAGACTTACATCAGTGCTTCCTGAACTTGGATCATAGTCATCTGGAGGGCTTGGGTAAACAGACTGCTGGGCCCCACCCCCAGGCTTTCCGATTTAGCATGTCTGGGACAGAGCCCAGGAATCTGCCTTTCTAACTCCTGAGGCTCCTAGTTTGAGAACCACTAATCTACCTGATACTTTGGGATTGTACAGTTTTTTGTTTGTTTGTTTGTTTTTAAGGCAAGAATGGGGGTGCCTGGGTGGCTCCGTCAGTTAAGCTTCTGACTCTTGGTTTCAGCTTAGGTCTTGATTTCAGGGTCACTTGTTCTGTGCTCAGTGTGAAGTCTGCTCGAGATTCTCTCTCCCTCTGCCCTCCTCCCCCCAGCCCCGCACACACATGCACACTCTTTCTCTCAAATAAATAAATAAAATCTTTTAAAAAAAGATTTATTTATTTGAGAGAGAGAGAGAAAGCGAGAGCAGGAGTAGGGCAGAGGGAGAAGGAGAAGCAGACTCCCTGTTAAGCAGGGAGCCCAACACGGGGCTCGATCATGACCTGTGCCAAAGGCAGACACCCAATCGACTGAGCCACCCAGGCACTCCAATAAATAAATCTTTTTTTAACAAAGGCAATAATGGTACAGAAGAAGACCCAAAGATAATTGCTACCCACTTTAGGGATAGCTGCAGGTGGGATGGCTCCTGATTCCACCCAAGGGCCACACCTCCCAGGCTCAGGCCATTCCCGGGTATGGGGATATGACAGGGGAACACAAACCTCTCTCTCTCTTTAGGGATCTTTAGGGAATCGCAGATCTTTAGGGAACATGTAGTGGGATTAAGTAGAGTTGCCCTCCTACTTCATCCCCAATATGCCTTCCCCAACTAGTTAAATGAAGTATGAGAACCTTAAAATCCTAGTAGCAATAAAGATGCTTCTTTGTTTACCGATACAGAAAGATCTCTTGTTAACTGATGAGAGTAAGATGTGGAGCAGATTGTATTCACTGCCATTTGAATAAATTCTGTGGGCAAATGATTTATAGATTTGCTTGATTACATATAAAAGACCTGTGAAAAGAGGGCCCCTTCAGTTGGCTCTAGATGGCAGGAGTACTAGGAGGCTGGCGACAAGCTGGGAGGGAGCCGAGCTTCCTTATAGGCTTTTTAAAGAAGCTTTTTGAATTTTGAAGCATGGGAATGTGTTCTCTATTTGATCATTAAATTTTTAAAATTAAAACATACAAAACAACTAAGAAAAAAAAACTTTCCCACACATTGTGGCCACATTGCCTGAAATTCTGCCACAGCAGATCCCTGAGGGCTCATGGGCAGCATCCCTGGGAGGATTTTGACGAGTGAGACTCTCAGCCATTCACACTTTGGGGTAGATTAGCTCAATCAGATAGCTTTTCTCATACTTAGCCACAGGAAACAAGGGTTCTGGGCAAACAGGGGAAGGAGTGTGGAAATGTTGAGCCATGGGGCACTTCTGGGGAGGAAGTCTGGGATCAGAGTGCCACAAGAGGGGATGGTGACATCAGCAAGGGCCCGAGGAGACAAAGAACTCTGAGACATTAAAGAAAAGCACCAAAAGGGATGTGGTAGGGTGATGAGGGCAGGAGAAATGTCCCTTCTAAATCTGGTTCACAGTGCGCTGCAGGCCACGCACAGTTGTCACCTCACTTGTGTGAGGTCTCTCCACACACACCCCTCAATCCGTCTGCCCCTTCCCTGCATGGCCTGGGGTGGGAGCAAGGGGCCTCGGGGATGGAGAGCCAAAACCAGGGCTTCTTGGTAATGCTGGACTGCATCTGTGCAAGGGAAACTTGTTGTCCTTTGTGTTCCCATCTGGGGACAAGTGAGAGGAAATTGTGATGGGGGAAAAGGACAGACCGGGCACATGCCCAGAAGCAATTTCTGAGAGGGTAAGCGGGGGAAGGCTCAGCGTACCTCCCTCTCATACTCTTCTTGCTCCTCTTTCAGTGTCATCTCGATGAACACCTGCTGCAGCTTCTCATTGCAATAGTTGATCACAAACTGCTCGAAGCTATTATCCTGAGGGAGGGGCCCGGGGCAGAAAGGGAGCCACTCAGCCCAAGCCCCTTTCTGCCTCTCGGCCCTATGCCTCCCCTCTCTTACCACCCGCCCCCCCCAGCCCCGAGCCTACGTGCCCCAACCCCGGGGGAAGCAGGGTGCTGCAGCTGGGAAAACTCTCTCACCTCTAAAATTTCAAAGCCGTAGATATCCAGGACCCCCATTACCTTCTTCTTCTCCCCAGTGCCCACCTGAAGAGGAGGAAAAGATAAATCTGAGGACTGGCCTCCTCTGCAAACCAGGCCAGGCCCTTCTGGGGCGGAGGTGACAGGAGCAGAGGGCGAACAGAACTCGGGTGAGCTTGACCATGCTGGGAGAGGACTGTCGTGATTTTATCCTCCTTCGTCCTCTACACGGTAGAGGGAGGGAGAGGGCAGGGAGATGTGAACAGATTCTAGACTGGTGCTCCCAGGGAAAGAGGCAGGAAGACATAAGATCCTCTCTGGAAAATAGACATCTCTTAGGTTTATAGGGCATTTTACAAAAAAGTCTTGGGTGCCTGGGTGGCTCAGTTGGTTAAGTGACTGCCTTCGGCTCAGGTCATGATCCCAGAGTCCCGGGATCGAGTCCCACATCGGGCTCCCAGCTTTATGGGGAGTCCGCTTCTCCTTCTGACCTTCTACACTCTCATGCTGTCTCTCACTTTCTCTCTCTCAAATAAATAAAATCTTTAAAAAAAAAAAAGTCTATGCTCTTACTTCAAGAAACCTCACAATAACCCTAGAAGGTGTGATTATTCCCATTTTACAGATGAACAAGTCAAATTTCAAAAAAGCTAAGCATTTACCCAAACCTAGATTTAAATCCTATTTTTCCCAGCTGCCTTTCAGTAATAGCTTCTGAATTGATGGCATTTTCATGTACAAAAAGTTTTGAACAATAGCTCTATTTTGATCTAATTCACATTCCATAAAATTTGCCCTTTAAAAGTGTATAATTCAGTGCTCTTTTTCAGTATATTCAAAAGGTACATGACCATCCCCACTACCTCATTCCAGAACATTTTCATCAGCCCCAAGAGGAATCTGGTACCCACACCCATGAGCAGACACTCCCCGCTTCTCCTCCATCCACCCCAAGCCCCTGCTAAACATTAATCTGCTTCCCATCTCCATGGATTTACTTATTCTGGACATTTTATATAAATGGAATCATACAAAATGTGACCTTTTGTGTCTGGCTTCTTCCACTTGAATGTTTTCAAGATCTGTCCATGCTGAGCATGAATCAGTACTTCGTTCCTTCTTAATATCCCACTGTATGAATATACCACATTTTGTTTATCCATTCATCAACTGATGGACATTTGAGTCATTTCCACTCTTTGGGTAGTATGAATAATGCCTCTCTGAACTTTTGGGTACAGGTTTTTATGTGGACATCTGTTTTCAAATTTCTTGGCTATATATCTGGGAGTGGAATTTCTGGGTTATATGGTAACCGTGTGCGTAATTTTATCCTGTCCTCACTAAGCCCTGTGAAGCAGGTAGCCATTAGTGTCCAATTTTCCAAATCAGGAAACTGAGGCTCAGAATATCTGTGAAATGAAAAGGCCACACAGGCGGTAAATAGGGGATCCAGAGAGCCAAACCCAAAAACCAGAGATGTTTCCACAACAACACACTACTGGAAGGACCCGAGTCCTACACTTCATCCTTCCTCCTCTGCTTGTCTCAGAATCCGAAGTATGGGGATGGTGACCAGGGCAAGAAAGGTGAGGCAGACAGGAGAGTGTTGGGGGCAGAGAGCCATCTCTCACCTTGATGCTCTCATTGATTCGATTCACGATCCAGTTGAAGAGGCGGCTGTAGACATTCTTGGCCAGAGCATCGCGAGCATACTGAGCCTGCGGGCAGGGCCACCTGGTTAGGGGGGTAGCCACAGAGGAGTCCCCAGATCAGCCTCACCCCATAGGGCCCTTACCTGAATGACATTCAGTGCAGTGACCACCTTTTCTTTGGCTGTTTTCATGGTCCTTGAGCACAAAGCTTTCTCTAATTCCTCTGATTTCAAACCCATCATTTCCCCAATCTCCTGAATTCCTGGAGTGAGGAGGAAAACATAACATGGCCTGAAAGAGGGCTTTCCTCCCAGGGAACGAGGGCTGAGAAGTGGCACTGCTGGGAGACAGGTGTCCCTGGGTCTTGCTGGGGATATCCTTATAGCCCATCCAGAACACGGCCCAGGAGGAATCTCTGGAGAGGAAGAGGAGGACAGAGGGAGCTCTGGACACTTTGAATGCATTATCTACTTCAATAGGACAATCTCCCAAAATGCTTTGTAAAAACTCCATTGAGATTCAGAGAGGTCCCCGAATCTAGGTCTATCAAACTTCATAACCTCATTCCAAAGTGTCTCACTGGGAATCTCCATCAGTGTGTTTAGGGAAGAGCTCGGGAATGGGCAGAGTGGGACTGAATCAGAGTGAAGTCAGTGACGTGGGAGTTGGTGGAAGAACAGAAATCGTGGTAGAAGATTTGGGAGCTGCTTGGGGTTACCAGCAGGGAGATGCAGACCTCTCCCATCCCGAATGCCACTTGCTGATATCCCGTTGGCCTGGAACTCGTCCGCCAGCTCCACGTTCCCCAGCTTCAGCACGAGGGCCGTCACCTCAAGCACCTGTTGAATCTCCTCCTCCGAGAACCCAATCACAGTCATTGCACTCTTGAGGAGAGAGCAGAAACAGAAGCTGAACAGTGGTGGCATTTCAATGTGTCCCTTCTCAAAGCCAAAGCCTGGGTTCGGGGGCTGACCTAAGGGCACCCCCCGCCAGCACCCACCTGTACGGCCTTGAAGTTGGAGGTGTCGTCCATGCCATCCACTCTGGACACTTTCTGGTTTAGGTAGGTGTAGCCACTTAAGTCCCGCTCGAGCTTTAGGGCCTCTGGGAGGACCAGTGTGAGAGAAGAGGGTTAGTATACAGGCTCTCAAGAGTCCCTGGCCTTGACTCTCACAGTCCCTGACTTAGCTTGGTGTACTCACTAATTCAAAGGAAACATTTTTGTTTTAGGCTTTTCCCCTGCCTCCTTTGTTTGGGGATCATTAATTCCCATGAGAATAGATAAAATTTTTAAGCAGTATTTAGGGTTTGGGTGTTCTTAATGTTTCTTTCCAACTTTTATGAAAGAAAAGACTCACTCCATTCCTCGTCTCACCCTCGGGGTTCTAAACAATGAAAACAAGAAAACTCTCTATCCTGCTCAGTTCTCAGTATCTCTGAGAGGACAAAGGTGAGAAAAGAAGGATGAGCACCTATCTCCCACCCACCCCAAGCCTCAACACCTCACCCTAGGCCAGAGTTGGCCCATTCATTATTTATTCATTAAGCACCAACCAAGTGTCAGGTGCTCTATTCCCCAAACCTGACCCCTCTTCTGGACGCTTCTCTCTGACGTTGTGGGGCTGAGCCAAAAGTCTCTCTTGTGTTCCCCCATGGTGAGCCTCTATCCCAGCCCACAACATATGGGCTAGGTTTTGTTTTCTTCTGTCTCTCCCACAAATGAACAACTTGTACATTGGGACTGTGTTTTTCATCTTCATATCCTGTGTGCCTGGCTGCCATATACAAACTTTTTTCTTTAAAAGGAATAAATCAAGGGAATGGTCAAAGCTGTTCACCTCAGATGGGAAGGAGTAGGTTAAGCATGGAGCTTGAAAGATATCAATTAGCTGTTATTCACCCGATCTGAGAATCAGGGAATATCCCTCAAACTGGAGTGTAATGACAGCTTCCCCTGAGACACAAATTTTGAAACAGGAACCTGCTAAAGAGGGGTGTCTGGACAAAGAATGAGTCAGAAAGGCCCTGGGATGATGACATCAGGGAGCCCTGTCCAGACTTGGCTTCAATCAATCATTGACAGAATCAATCAGAACAAGATACTAGTGCCTATGATTCAGACAACCCGAACACAACCAAAACTATGGAGCCAGGAAGGAATTGAACCAGGGAGACCCCCCACAAGGGGCAAGGAGAGGGTTACAAGTCCAGCAAAGAACAACCAGAAACCAAAAGGATAGGTCCTTGGGGGCCAGACACCCACAACGCTCACAGCTAGAGGCTGGATTGGCAGGCAAATGCTGGCAAGGCCTGAAGTCCCACCAGACTCCATGGTGCTGTCCACCCAGAGCCACCTCAGGCCCATCCAGCATCCAGGGCTCCCCCGGACAAGGCAGGGAACTCCATGACTAATGCTCTGACAGCCTCCAGCACAGGCGTGTGACACTGTATTTTGCTGTGTTCCTGTTCATATATCTATCATCCCTGGGAGACTGTAAGTTCTTGAGGACAGGGTCCATGTCATCTTACTCAACTCTACATCTCTAAAGGCCAGCACTGTATTCAAGCACAGGTGTTCAAGAGATGTTTGATGAGTGAATAAATGAAACCTCCATAAAACCATCTAAGAAGAGAAAATCAAGGACAGGGCCTGGGTGAGGCAGATGTAGACCGAGAACAGCTTCAACTACAGCTCATCAAACATTCTTAAACACTTAGAATATCTTGCTGGATTTTCTGCTGAGCTATCGATTAAGTCCCTTAAACTGAAGATAGGAAAGAATGATAGATGGAAATAAGTGTTCCATTTTTGAAGCCAGCCTGGGGAAACAGGAACCCAAGTAGAACAGAGGAATAAGAAGCCAGAAGGTTTATTCCTAGCAATACAATCCCGGAAAAAGAAGAGAACACAGAGGTTAGGGGATTGTTCCCAACAACGAGTGGCTGAGATTGAGAGCGAGGAATGCAGGGAGAAGAAGCCTGAGGGCTGCAGGGGCCCAGAGGAGATGGAATGGAGGTTGGGGCTCTTCGGCCTTGTGTCTGGGACAGGCACATACTCAGCAGATGGGCATCTGCTCCAGCCAGTAGCTGATAGAAGATGTGGAAGTTCCGTTCTCCTTCAAGCTGCTTCACCACTCGGGATTTCTCCAGCAGATCTGGCAGCAGATTAGAAAATAACATCCTGAGGGTCAGGGAGATGCCACAGCTTCCCTCTAAGTCAGCCTTCATCACTGGTGTTCCTAGGGCTTGGGCAATCTCGGTGGCCTACTTTCCTTCCTAAGGTAGCAAGTCAGCAGAAAGCTACACCGTGGGGTGGGGAAGAGAGAGAGGCGGTGAGCAGAATGGGGAGACACATTTGGGGTGCCTGGGTGGTTCAGTCAGTTAAGAAGCTGCCTTCGACTCAGGGCGTGATCTCAGGGTCCTGGGATCGAATCCCACCTGCTCAGCAAGGAGTCTGCTTCTCCCTCTCCCTCTATTCCTGCCCCTAGCTGTGTATTCTCCCTCTCTCTCTCTCAAATAAAAAAAATAAAATCTTAAAAAAAAAAAAAAAAGAATGAGGAGACACGTACAGTTTGTGATGACGCCACCAAGGGGGGATCCCTTGAAGTCGAACTCAATATCCATGTATTTTCCCTTCAGAGACCAGAGAGAGAGAGAGAGAGAGAGACTTTGCTTCCCCCTCTTCTCACCACCCTGTCCAGCAGGGGTCTGTGCCCCATTCCTCTGTCTCAAGCCCCCACACCCTCTCCTCCCAGGCCAGGGAGATGTTCACTCACAAATCGAGAGGAGTTGTTGTTGCGAATGGTCTTGGCGTTGCCAAAAGCTGCAGAGATGGGGAGAGGGGGGGTGAGGTGACTGAGGGGAGGGGAGGGGCTCTCGAGGAGGGGAAGGAGGAAGGTCTTCCAGCCATCATGCCAATCTCGGATTTTTCAGGCTGAACAAGAACAGGGTAAGAGGGTGTAGGGCTAAGTGTCTCTGGGGCCCGTGGGGAGGGGGTGCAGGGACAGAGAAGGCAGAGACCGGAATCCTCACCCTCCAGCACTGGGTTTGACTGAAGCAGCTGCTCCTTCACAGAATTCACCTGCTCTCCCTTCCCACAGACAGCCGCCACATAGGACATCACCAGCTTGCTAGCCTCTGTGTGAGGGAAACCTTCATGTGGATCCCCACCCCCCCCCTAACTCCCCCCCCCTCCCCCACCCCCCCCCCCGCCACCCCCAGCCAGGGCCCTCACCTGTCTTGCCCGCTCCGCTCTCGCCCGTGATGAGGATGCACTGGTCTCGGTCTCGGTCCCTCAGTGACTGGTATGCCATGTTTGCCAAAGCATAGCTTCAGGGGGAGGAAGCAGGTGATGACTAAGGTGGGGCTAATCAAAGACCCCATCTTTCTTTCCATCTCAAGCCCCCAGAGTCATCTGCCCTCCTCCTTGGATTAGACTGAGGCAAGGGGTAGGTCTAGGAAGGGGCTTCCTGGGACTGGGGTTGGGGTGGGGGGAAGCTGGAGAGCGTCCTTCAGGAGAAAGGATAGAGGAAATCAGGGTGTCTCGCTGTCAGGAAGTGGGGGCCCTGTCAGCCTTCTCTCAGTCCCTTTACTTACATATGGGGCTTCAGCTCATAAAAGGTATAGTCCCGGTATTTGGCAATGAACTCTGGGCCATAGATGGGCAGCTGTTGGTAGGGATTCACTGAGATCAACACATTCCCAATGTAGGTCTGGAGGCAAAAAAAAGGAAAGAGGATGAGCAGGGCTGGGGTAGAGGATGCTGGGGGGTGGGGGTGGGAGCACAGGACCACTCTGGCCAACCCCTACAGCCAGGGGCACCCACACGCACTCACATAAATCTCCTTCTTTTCATAGCGCAGCTGGAGGTTCCTGAGCAGAGGCTCCTGTTCCAGGGGTTCCAGGAGCACCAGATCCTCCACCCCCACAGAGCCTTCCAGAAGAGTCATGTCCAGAGGGGCTACTGGTCCTGGGAATAAGGGGGTAAGTTGGCTGAAGTCTGCTCAACTTTAGGGGCCATTAACGGTGTGAGGGGAAGAGGGCAGAAGGACCTAAGAGAGCCTCCCCTCCAGCTCCTGGCCAAAGAGACCATCCTCAACCCAGGGAGGCCTCTGGACTAGCCCAAGCTAACTGTGGGAAGCTGTGGGAATGCTCACCAAGTGGGAGAATCCCCTACTCCCTGGGGTTGTGGCTGGTGGGGGTGGGGCAGGGGTGGGACAGGACCACCTGCCTTTGACAGGGCAGCAACCAGCCCCAGGGGAGCACAGCTGTGCTTCCAGGAGAGCAACCTGGGGAGGAACCATAGGCTCTGGAAGCTCACTCCCTGCCCCTCCACCCCCAGCACGGAGGCCCTGGCCAGGGTCTAGCCTCCCTGACCCTCTGCCCCCAGTGCTCCTTCTCACCTCCTACCTCTCGAAACCTCTAGTTCAGTCACCCAGCCCACCCACATCCAGTGCAAACATCCTTGCGAAGGTCCCTCTCATGGCCACAGTGAAATTCACCTTCTAAATGGGGGCTGGATGAGATGATTGGTGAGTTAGAGGACATGACTTAGAGGAGTTCCTCCAGCAAAGATTAGAATACCCTAAATAAAAGTGAGGTTGGTTTCTCCCACATCAATTAGCTGTCATGATCCCTCCATGTGCCTAAATGGCTAACCCTATGTTTCCATCTCCAGCTTTTACACCCATTGCTGTAACCTTCCGGCATGGACTTTGTCCCAGAGGGACACTCCCAGCTTTTTAGTAGCTGGTAGGAGTGGGCAAGGAGGAGCAGAGTTATTGTGGGGCTCCCCACACAGTGAGCACATGGCAGGGGCAACCTCGGGAGGAAGCCCGGCCCTCCTGGGTCTTTCCTGCTGGGCCGAGTAGGTGGGGTGGCCTGGTGCAGGACAGACTCATTAGTACAATGGTCAGGGCTACTCCCTAACAGGAATAAAAAAGCCACATCCTCCTAGTCTCCAGCAATGCTGAACCTGGGCGGGGGAGGGAATGGAGGCAGAGATGGAAGGTGGGGCAGGAGGGGAACACAGGCTGCCTTCAGCCTTCACTCTGCTTTCCCCAAGTTTCAGAAAATGATAGCGCTTGTCACTTCTTGGAAGGACACAACTGCAAGAGAGCAGTAATCATGACAATAGCAATCTCTAACAATCACATACCACAAGCCAGGCAGGGCTCCAAACCCTACATACACAAATTCATTTGATGCTTACAAACAATATCCCCATGAAGTAGGTACTATTATTATCCCACATTTTCCACATTAAAAAAATAAAAGTTTGGTTTTTTTAAAATTTTATTTATTTGACAGAGATCACAAGCAGGCAGAGTCAGGCAGAGAGAGAGGAAGGAAGCAGGCTCCCTGCTGAGCAGAGAGCCAGATACAGGGCTCGATCCCAGGACCCTGAGATCATGACTGGAGCTGAAGGCAGAGGCCTAACCCACTGAGCCACCCAGGTGCCCCCCCAAAATAAAAGTTTTTAAGTAACTTGGCAGGCAGGGGTAAGCAGGAGAAGCAGGGCTAGAGGAAGGCATCTTCTTTGGATTTGGATTAGAGGGGAGTGGGAATGTGATGGGTGGGGGAGGGGAAGGAAGTGGTCCCCCAGATAGGGCACTCCTAGATGGGCAGAGCAGTGGCAGGCCAAAGCAAGACTCACCCAACACTGGAACTAGGGTATAACTTCAGTGTCTCTTGGAGAATGGTGAATGAAATCCCAATTAGACAGGAAGGGGGCATAAGAGTCCCAAGGCCCCGAGGGTAGAGAGGTGCCGTTAACAGGAGCTGTCCATGGTGTTAGAGAGGCCAGGAAAGAGGTTGCCCTCCTCTTGCCAGTGTCCACTCTTCTGACCTTCCACAGTGCTGCCTCCTCTCGCCAAGGCTCCCTGTGCCAGTCAAGCCAGGAGAGGCCAGAGACTGCTGCTCAGCACAAAGTCCGAGGCCGTTCCTGCTGAGGGTGTGGCTCAATTAACTCTTCCCAAGCCTGGAGCCTGAGAGAGAGATGCTCAGTCACATGAGAAAGCCCCTCCCACCCCCGACTGTAGGTAGTAAAGGTTATCTGGCTGGGCTTAGCTGAGGGGCTCAGGTAGAGTTCTTGCCCCACCCCCC
>RCUC01056537.1:0-11784 GCA_003697995.1 Taxidea taxus jeffersonii | reverse complement strand
GAAAGCTAAGTGAGCAAGATGGTGGATTACAAAGTTCCATCTCTTCATTCCCCCATGAAATATCAATAAACAACAACCTCCAGACCAAAGTAGCTTTGTCTAAAAACAGTTAAGAAGCTCCATCAAGGAGTGCCTGGGTGGCTCAGTGGGTTAAGCCTCTGCCTTCAGCTCAGGTCATGGTCTCAGGGTCCTGGGATTGAGCCCCGAATCAGGCTCTCTGCTCAGTGGGGAGCCTGCTTCCTCCTCTCTCTCTGCCTGCCTCTGTCCTGACCTGGGATCTCTCTCTCTGTCAAATGAATAAATAAAATCTTAAAAAAAAGAAGAAGAAGAAGCTCCATCAATTGAGCAAATGCCTAAGAGATATTTAACAGTAACAAGGAAAGTAGACATCCTTGTCTTGTTTCTGACATTAAGGGAAAAGGTTTCAGTCTTTCACTTTTGAATATCATGTTAACTATGGGCTACTTATAAATATCCTTGATTATCTTGAGGAAGTTTTTATTTTTAATTTTCTGAGAGCTTTTATCACAAAAGGATGTTGGATTTTGTCAAATGCCTTTTCGTGTCAGTTGAGATGGTAATATGGATTTTTTTCTTTATCCAGTTAATTGTTTTTATGAACCACTCTTGCATTCCTGGGATAAATCACACGTGGTCATGGTAAATAAAGCCTTTGAAGTGCTGTTGGATTCAATTTGCTAATATTTTCTTGAGGATTTTTACATCTATATTCATAATGAATATGGGTCTGTAATTTGTTTTCTTATGATGTTTTTATCTGGCCTTGGAATCAATTAAAGTAATGCTAGCCATATAGAATGAATCAGGGAATATTCTTTCTTCAGTTTTTTGGAAGAGTTTCAGAACAATTGATGTTAAGACTTACAATATTTAGGCAAAGGATCATTGGGGAAGAGATGAAAAAAATGAAACAAGATGAAACCAGAGAAGGACACAAACCATAAGACCCTCTTAATCTCTGGAAACAAACCGAAGGTTGCTGGAGTGGAGTGTGGTGGGGTGATGAGGTGGCTGATTGATGGACATTGGGGAGGGTATGTGTTGTGGTGAGTGCTGTGTTTTATGTAAGACTGATGAATCACAGACCTGCACCCCTGAAATAAATAATACATTATATGTTAATAATTTAAAAAATATTTTAAATGTTTGGTAGAATTCACTACCAAACAGAAAAACCATCTGGCCCAGAACTTTTCTTTCTTGGGATGTTTTTGGTTACTGATTGAATCTTTTTAACTGTTAGACCTCTGATGAAATCTGCTACTTCCTCTTGAGTTAGTTTAGTTAATTTATGTGTCTCAAGGAATTTTTCCCTGTTTCTTCCAGGTTATCTAATTTGTTGGTATACAATTGTTCATACTATTCTCTTATCATTTTTAACCTCTGCAGATTAGTAGTAATGTTTCTAGTTTCATTTTTAGTTGGGTTATTTTTGCCTTCTCTTTTTTCATGGTTTTCTAGCTGGAAGTTTGCAAATTTGGTTGAACTTTTCAGAGGACCTCCTTTTGGTTTTATTGATTTTCTCTGTTGTCTTTCTATTTATTTATCTCTGCCTTATTTTTTAAATTATCTTCTTTCTCCTGCTAGACTTGCGTTTAGCTTGTTCTTCTTTTTCTAGTTTTTTAAGATATAAAGTTAGGTTACTGATTTGAGATCTTTCTTCTTCTTTAACACGGGCACTTACACATATAACTTTCCCTGTGAGCACTGTTTTACCATATGGCATATGCGTTTGTATGCTCTATTTTCACATTAATTCACCTTTAAGTATGTTCTAATTTCCTTTTGATTTCTTCCTTCAACCACTGGTTGCTTAAGAGTGTGTCATTTAATTTCCTCATACTTGAATTTTCCATTTCTCTTTCTGTTACTGATTTCTAACTTCATCCCACTGTGATTGGAGAAGATACTTTGTATGATATCTACCTTTTTAAAATCTGTTGAGACTTGTTTTGTGGCATTATACATGGTCTATCCTGGAGAAAATTCTCTGTTCACTTGAGAAGAATATGCATTCTGCTGTGGTTGAGTGGAGTGTTCTGTATATGTCTGTTAGGCCTAGTTGTTTCATTGTGTAGTTCAAGTTCTGCTTTCTTATCTTATGTCTGGTTAATCTATCCATTATTAACAGTGGGGAATTGAAGCTTCCAAATATTATTGCAGAACTCTCTATTTCTCCTTTCAATTCTGCCAATTTTTCCTCTCCAGGAAATATTTCTGTTAAGAGGTGTGTTAATGGGGCACCTGGGTGGCTCAGTGGGTTAGAGCCTCTGCCTTCGGCTCAGGTTGTGATCCCGGAGTCCTGGGATCGAGCCCTGTGTCATGCTCTCTGCTCAGCAAGGAGCCTGCTTCTCTCTCTCTCTGCCTGCCTCTCCATCTACTTGTGATCTCTGTCTGTCAAATAAATGGATAAAATCTTAAAAAAAAAAAACAGGTGTGTTAATATTTATAATTGTTATATTTATAGTTGTTATATTGTTATACTGAATCTTTTATTAATATATAATATCTTTCTTTGTCTCTTGAACCCTTTTGGATTTAAGATATATTTTGTCTGATATTAGTATAACCACTCCAGCCCTCTTTTGGTTACTGTTTATATACAATGTTTTCCACCCTTTCAATTTGAGCCTATTTTTTAATTTGAATATAAAGTGAGTCTCTCAAACCATACTAATCTCTTAATCATAAGAAACAAACTGAGGGTTGCTGGAGGGGAAGGGGGTTGGAGAATGGGGTAACTGGGTGATGGGCATTAAGGAGGGGCATGATGTAATGAAAACTAGGTATTATATAAGCCTGATGAATCAGGCATATAAGCCTGATGAAACTAATAAAACATTGTATGTTAATTAATTGAATTTAAATTTTAAAAAGAAAATAAAGTGAATCTCTTGTAGATAGTATACAATAAAACCATATTTTTTATCCCTTCTGCCAATGCATTTTTATTGGAGGATTTAATACATTTACACTTATATTACTGATAAGAAGATACTTCTGCCATTTTGCTATATGTTTTCTATATGACTTATGGCTTTTTTTTCCTTGTTGCCTCCAATACTGCCTTCTAATGTATTTAATTTTTTGTAGTAAAACAAAAAATTTGGTTCCCTCTTCATTTTCTTATGTATATTCTATAGATATTTTCCTTGTAGTAACCATGGTGGTTACATATAACATCTTAAAATTATAACAATCTAATTTAGAATTTTACCAATTTAACTTCAATACTATACAAAAACTGAGCTCCTGACACTCCTGTCTCCATCCTTCTGTTACTGATGTCAGAGATTGCATCTGTGTACACCATGCGCCAATAACATCAATTAATAATTTTATGCATTTGTCTTTTAAATCATATTCAAAATGAAAAGTGGGGTTATAAGATAAAATTGTAATAATACTGGCTTTTATAATTTCCCACGTATTTACCTTTACCATAGATCTTTACTTCTTCAGATAGATTCAAGTTACTGTTTACTTTCCTTTCATTTCAACCTGAAGAACACCCTTCAACATTTTTTGCAAGGCAGTGTGGTGGTAATGAACTCCTTCAGATTTTGTTTACCTAGGAATGTCTTTATCTGGGAATTTATCCCTCATTTTTGAAGGAGTCTTGCCAGATACAGATTTCCTAGTTGAGTTTTTTACTTTCAGTACTTAGAACATAAAAACACCCTACCTTCTGGCTTCCAACATTTTAAGGAGAATTTGCCTGATAATCTTATTGAGGATCCATTGTATTTGCTGAATCACTTTCCTCTTGGTGAAGTTAAGATTCTCCCTTTATCTTTGACTTTTGACAGTTTTATTATACTATCTCTAACACTGGGTCTCTTTTAGTGTATTCTACTTGGTGTTAATGAGCTTCTTGGATTTGTAGACTATGTCTTGCATCAAATTTAGGGAGTTTTCAGACATTAGTTCTTCAAATATTCTTTCTGCCATTATCTCTCTCTTCTCCTCCTGGGATTCCCATAATGTGCTTCTTGATCCATTTGACAATGTTCCACAGGACCCTTAGTCTCTGTTCACTTTCCTTCATTCCTTTTTCTTTTTATTCCTCAGAACTTGGTAATTTCAATTGTTCTTTATTTAAATTCAGTGATTCCTTCTTTTGCCTGCTCATCTCTCTTTTTTACCCCCTCCATTGTACTTTTCATTTCAGTTACTGTATTTTTCAGCTCCAGAATTTCTTTTGGTTCCTCTTCTATAATTTCTATCTCTTAATTAATATTCTCATTTTATTCATTCACTGTTTTCCTATATCTATCCATGCCTGCCTTTAGCTCTTTGAACATCTACAGGAGTTGTTTTAAAGTTTTCATCTAGTAAGTTCTGACATCTCAGCTTTTAGGTACATTTTTTGTTAATTGTTTTGTTCCTGTGAAGAGACGATCCTTTCCTCTGTCTTTGTATGCCTTATGATTTCTTTGTATGCCTTATGATTTTTTGTGCCTTATAATTTGAATCATATAATGTGTTAACTATGATAATCAGATTCTCCTCTCCCAGGATTTGCTGTTTTTCTTTTTCTTGTAAGATGTCTTTCTGGGCCAGGATAAGCCTGAGGTGAAAGCTTAAGTTCTTCTCAGGTCTTTTCTGAGCTTGTGTATTTCCATGGGCATGTGTGATGACTTCTAAGCTTCCCTAAATGTATAGATGTTTTTGAATGTCCAAAAGAATAGGTGGAGCCCTTTAAATATCTTAGAAGTCACTGCAACCCATGGGCTTGGAACAATGGCAGCCAGCATCCATGCTCATGCTTCAGTGATAAGAGCAGCAATCCACGACAAGAACACAGAACTCCAATATTTGGAAGACAAGATCCTTATTACCTACCCTCACTACAGCAAGCAGCATTACAAGCACAGCTTGCCATTCCCATAGCTACCTGCCACAGGATTGGGGGTAAGGAGTAGTAGCTACACTGTGCTGATGGCTAAAATTGACTAAAATTAACTGAAATTTACCCACAAGGTTGTATCCTAAAAAGTTGCTAGCATTCAAATAAATTCTGAAGTTCTGAAATATTTCCTTCAGACAAATCCTGCCAGTGCTATCATCATTCAGGTGAAGACACAGATTCCTGGTGCTTCCTACTCTATTATCTTCCCCCACATCACTCGTAGAGGGAAATTTCTATCACTAACTGCCTAGATTAGAAAAGAAAAATGTCTCAAATCAATGACCTCAGCTTCCACCTTAAGAAGAAACTAAAAAGTAAAAAAGGGGCAAATTAAATTGAAAGTAGGTAGAACAAAAGACATCATAAAGATCAAAGCAAACAACAGTGAAAGAGAGTATTATACCAAGTCAATAAAAGAAAAAGCTGGTTCTTTGAAAGGATCAATACAAATGATAAAATTCTAGCCAGACTATGGGGAAAAAATAGAGGCAATATGAAATCACCAATATCAGGTATGAGTGATTGATTCTACACATGTTAAATTTGACAACTTGAATGAAATGGGCATATCTTTGAAAAATGAATACTAAAGCTTAATCAAGAAGAAATATTTAATCTGACTAGCTCTATGTCTAACAAAAAAATTAATTTTTATTTAAAAATTTTCTCAAAAAGAAAACTCTAGGCCCAGATAACTATAGTGGTTAATTATCCCAAATATTTATAAAAGAAATAATACCAATTTTACACAAACTCTACCAAAAAGTGGAAGAAAAGGGAATACTTCCCAATGTACTCTAAGAGGCCACATAATCCTAATACCAAAGCCAGACAAAAACATCACAAAAAAAAAAAAAAAAAAAAGGAAAGAAAAAGAAAGAAAGAAAGAAAGAAAAGAAATCTACAGGAGTGCCTGTGTAGCTCAGTCAGTTTAAGAATCTGCCTTAAACCTAGGTCATGATCTCAGGCTCCTGAGATCAAGCCTTGTGGCAGGTTTCCTGCTCAGGAGGAAGTCTGCTTCTCTCTCTCCTTCTGCCCCTCCCCAACCCCCAACTCATGCACATGCACTCTATCTCTCTCTGTGTCAAATAAATAAATCTTTAAAAAAAAAAAAAGGAAAGAAAGAAAAATCTACAGACCAGCATTCTTCAGGAACATAGATGTAAAATTCTAATATAAAGTTTAACTAATAAAATTCAAAAATCAAACTACTCAATTCACTTATTTACAAAATAAAAAATAAAAATCATGTGATTTTCTCAAAGGACACAGAAAAGGAATTTGTCAAAATCTAACATCAATTCCTGAAAAAAAAAAAAACTTTTTAAAACACTAGGTTTAGGGGTTCCTGGGTGGCTCAGTGGGTTAAGTCTCTGCTCAGGTCATGATTCCAGGGCCCTAGGATCGAGCCCCACATCAGGCTCTCTGCTCAGCGGGGAGCCTGCTTCTCCCTCTCTCTCTCTCTCTGCCTGTCTCTCTGCCTACTTCTGCCTACTTGTGATTTCTCTGTCAAATAAATAAATAAAAACACTAGGTTTAAAAGGAAACTGATATAAAGAACCCAAAAATCCTACAGCTGACATCTAACTTAATGATAAAAGTTTCCACTCTCACCACTTCTATTCAACATTATACAGAAGGTTCCAGCCACTGCAATCAGCAAGGAAAAAGAAATAAAAGGCATCTAGGTTGAGGAAAAAAAAAAAGTACAGCTATATAAAATCCTATGGAATCTTAAAAAAAAAGTGACTAGAACTAATAATTGAGTTTCATAATAAATAAGATACATATCAATATAGAAAAATCAATTGCAAGACAACTGGGTGGCTCAGTTGGTTAAGTATTTGACTCTTGATTTGGGCACAGGCAATGATCTCTGGATTGAGACTCAGCTCCACATCAGGCTCTGTGTTGGGTATGGAACCTGCTTAAGATTCTCTCCTCCCTCTCCATCTCCCTCTTCCCTGACCCCCCCACCATGCTCCCTTTCTTAAAAAAATTGGGGTGCCTGGTTGGCTCAGTGCTGGTCTTAGGTCTTGGTCTCAGGGTCCTGAGATCCAGCCCATTTCAGGCTCTCTGCTCAGCAGGGAGCCTGCTTCCTCCTCTCTCTCTGCCTGCCTCTCTGCCTACTTGTGATCTCTCTTTCTGTCAAATAAATAAATAAAATATTTTTTAAAAACTAAACCAGGGGTGCCTGGGTGGCTCAGTGGGTTAAAGCCTCTGTCTTTGGCTCAAGTCATAATCTCGGGGTCCTAGGATCAAGCCCCACATCGGGCTCTCTGCTCAGCAAGGAGCCTGCTTCCTCCTCTCTCTCTGCCTGCCTCTCTGCCTACTTATAATCTCTGTCTGTCAAATGAATAAATAAAATCTTTTTTAAAATTTTTTAAAAAACTAAATTAACTGTGTCTTTCTATATATAGTAAGGAATAATTAGATATTTAAAAATATTAAATGTCACTTACAATAGCATCAAAATTATTGGGGGCACCTGGGTGGCTCAGTCAGTACAACATGAACCTCTTGACATGGATTCTAAGTTTGAGCCCCATGTTGGGTGGAGAGTTTACTTAAAAAAATAAATAAATAAAATCTTTTAAAAACATGCATCAAAATTATTAAAATACTTAGGGAAAATCTGACAAAAGATATGTAAGACCTGTACCCTAAAAACTACAAACTGCTGATGAGAGATAATGAAGAAGACCTAAATAAGTAGAGTTATACTTTGTCCATGGGTCACAAGACTCAATGTTAAGACGTGATTTCTCCCCCAAATTCACCTATTGAATCAGTGAGACTCAAATTCAAATCAGAATTTTAGTGGATTTTTTGGAAATTCATGGATGACTCAAAAATTCTTATGGAAATGCAAAGAACCTAGAATAGTCAAAACAAAAGCCTGGGGTTTTCTTTTTGAAGAGGTTTTAATTACAAATTAAATTTGTTTGTTAGGCATGGAGTCTTTCAAGTTAACTATTTCTTCTTGAATAAGTTTGACAGTGTGTGTCTTTTAAGGAATGTGTCCATTTCATCTAAGTTGTCAAATTTATTACCAGTAGAACCTATTTTCTCACAACTGATATTGGTAATTTTGTACCTCTTCCATTTTTCCCTCATCAGTTCGACTAAAGGTTTATCAATTTTATCCTTTTGTAGAACCAATTTTGGAAATTAAGAATAAAGTTGAAGGACCATAACCGAATAATTTCAAGACTTGGTATAAGGCAAATAAGATGATGCAAGGACAGACAAATAGGTCAACAGAATAATGTCTAGAAACAGACCCACGTTATCTTCAGATAATTAAAATTTTGACAAAGGTGCAAACAACTGTTCAGTCAGGAAAGAATAGTATTTTCATCAAATGTGCTGGAATAATTATATACCCATAAGCAAAAAAAAAAAAAGAAGAGAAAAAAGAATATCAATATGTAATCTCAAACTACATACAAAAGATGAATCATAGATTTAAAATGTAAAACCTAAAGTTATAACACTTCCAAAAAAAACCATAAGAGAATATCTTTGTCACATTAAGTCAGGTTTCTTATCTACAGCAAGATTATATCTAAAAGGAAAAAAATGATATATTATATGTATAAAAAATTGAAAACTTCATCTAAATTTTAAAAATCCATGTATCAATACATTTTTACATTTTATAATGTTTTGATATTTTGGGGAGTCTTGCTGGCTGAGAAGAGACTGATTCTTCCAGGGCAAGCTATATCCTAGGACAACAGACAACTGGTCAGTGAACTTCCCTTTCATATACAAACCAATCCATCCCAACCCAGTCACCAAGCCAATATTTCTTCTGCCAGATTCAACCTATTGTCAGGTACCAGATCGCTAAGGACATTTCCCATGCCCCAAAGCCTGCCAGAATTATTCAAACTACCCAAGTGAAAGCTGTTTGCCCTGCCTTGGCTTTCCCATAGAAACCCCAATAAAAGCTGTAGCTTGTCTCCCCTTTACTTACTACTGCTCCCCCAACCAATACCAGCGCTTCCACATGTGGCCCTGCATGGTGTGTTTTGCCTCTCATTTCTAGGAGGACTAATAACATTAAACTTCTATCTCAAGAGCATTGACTTCTCCATGTTGTCACTCTGTCTTTATAAATTGAGACCTGGGCATTAATCATTCTGCTTCTCAAAAGACCCTGTTAAGGGGCACCTGGGTGTCTCAGTCATTAAGCATCTGCCTTTGGCTCAGGTCCTGGGATTGAGACCTGCATCAGGCTCCCTGCTCATCAGGAAGCCTGCTTCTCCCTCTTCCACTCCCCCTGCTTGTGTTCTCTCTCGCTGTCTCTCTTTCAAATATATAATTTTTGTAATCCTGTTAAGAAAATGAAAAGAATAACACAGACAGTGAGGAAATATTTGCAAAGCATATATCTGACAAAGAACTTGCATCTAAAATAGATAAACAGACAAAAGAATATAAAAATATATAATATATATTACCATATTACCAAATATATACAGTCTTATAACTCTCCAAATTCAATAAGCAAATAATTCAATAAAATAATGGACAAAAGATTTGAATAAGCATTTCAGCAAAGTAGATACGTAGAGGGCAAAGGAACACACGAAAAGGTGCTCAATGTCAATGATTAAGGAAGTACAAATTAAAACTACATAAGGTATCACTATACACCCACTAGATGAGCTAAAATTAGAAAGCCTAACCATACTGAGCACTACAAAGTTCTCACAGTGAATATCCAGGGAAAAAAATCCCCTCAAGTTTCCAGCAGGGGGTAGGGGGAAAGAACCATTTTTCAACATGCCAGAATGTTCTTCCTAACAAGTTCTGCCCTCAGGAAAAATTAGTTAACTAGAACGTGAACTGCTGGAGTATTATCGGAGCCTAACTGACCCAGGGGAGGGGAAATGTCCAACTCGAGGCAACTGTAGCCATCCCTTCCCACCTAAGTGGGGAGAGAAAACTAAGAAACACTTGTGAAGTTCACAGGCAGGAAGTAGGCTCACTAGAAAGCTGAGCCCTGGTCATGGGACTAAAGACTGCTTCCCCACCCTCAGTAACTCACCACCACATTACCAAAAGCTTATCTAGAGCTGTCCCTTTGTCCTGGAATATCACAGCCAACTATCAAGAAAAATTTACAAGCCATATAAAAAGACAAAAAACACAATTTGAGGAGACAGAAAACACAATCTGAAGAGATGAAACAGGCACCAGGACCAGACATGAGAGGGATGTTGGAATTATCAGACTGGGAATTTAAACCAACCACGATGAATACGCTAAGGGTTCTAATGGGGAATTAGACATCATGCAAGAACAGATAGGTAATGTGAGCAGACAGACAGAAATCCTTAAAAAGATCAAAGTATGGTATACCCATGCAATGGAATACTAGACAGCTATAAAAATGGGTAAGCCATTGATCTTTCACAACATGGAAATTCTCAAAATAATTATGTTGAGAGAAAGAAGGCAGACCAAAATAAGGAGTACATAACGTATGGTTCCATTAATATAAAATTCTAGAAAAGGCAAACTAATGTATAGCGACAGAAGGTAATCCATGGTTGCCTGGAGAGATAGGGCAGGGAGGAGGAGGAAGCAGTACTTGCCAAGAGAAATGACAAAACTCTTTGGAGTGATGGTTATATTCATTACCTGATTCATGGGGTGATGGTCTTACTGGTGCAAATGCAGGTCAAAACTTATCAAATTATATGCCATTAATATATGCAAATCTTTGTATATCCAAAAAATGGAAGAGTTTCTGTAAGAATCTAGATTTCTAGCTTCTCTTGAGAAATTAAGAGTATTCAGAAACACTGGATGCAGGTTCCTGGATGGCAACAAGTAGCTACAGCCAGAGAACAGCTAGCCTTACACTTTGGGGTCACTACAGACCAAATCACTCCTTTTTTCCCCAGATATATTCTATCATCTTCATTTGCTATCTTCTGGGTCTCTGAAGACACTCTAGTGTTTTAACTCTGTACGTCTTTGTATTTTTAGCATTGCCGGAGTGTCCAAAACATTGTAAAAATTCAACTGAAGTTTCTTTTTCCCCAGCTCATGACAGGAAACTTAACTTCCAAGAAAAATCAGAAATTTTCATTTTCAAAGCTCTTCCATCAATTAAAAAGTACTGTTCATCCACTTTATCGTTCATGGAAATGCAAAATGAGACAGCCACTTTGGAAGACATTTCGGCAGTCCCTTACTCTGGGTTATAGCAACTGTGCTCCTGTGTATTTACCCAACTGATCCGAAAACATACACCCACACAAAACCTGCAAGTGAATATTTGCAGCAGCTTTGTTCATAATCACCAAAAACTGGAGACAACTAAGATTTCCCTCCATAGATGAGTGAACAAACTCTTGTACATCCACATCATGGAATATTCAGTGATTTTTTTAAATGGATTATCAAGCTACAAAAAAAAAAAAGAGGAATCTCAAATGCTGAGTGAAAGAAGCCAGTCTGTATGATTCTAATGATATGATATTCTTGAAAAGATAAAACAATGGAGATGGTAAAAAATATCAGTGTTTTTCAGGATTCAGATAGAAAGAGAGAAGGCTGAAGGGGGGGAGCACAGGATTTTTTACGGTGGTAAAATTAGTGAATACAGAGCAGTGACGTATGCAAACTTTAAAAAAAATCATTTAAGAATTTGGGGGATAGTAGAATGGAATGCACAATATGACAAGACACTCTAAATGCATCACAAATGTATGAAACAACTTCATCAAGGGGACTTGGGGGAAAGATGCTGACATTAACAGACTTTGGAAGTGGAGTCTGCAATCCCAAAGACAAAAGAAACCACACCTAAGCACTGTACCCTAGTTGAT
>RCUC01056500.1:0-22813 GCA_003697995.1 Taxidea taxus jeffersonii | reverse complement strand
CTTCCATTCAGAGTTCATCAGCTCCAGGACTAATTGCTGTTTGGTTCTTTTCTGTGGTTTCTACTTCCTTATTAAACTCATTTTGGTCAAGCATCATTCCTGATTTCATTTAGTTGTCTATCTGTGTTCTCTTGCAACTAATGGAATTCCTTTAAGATGATTATTTTGAACTCTTTGTCAGGCAATTGATGGACCTCCATTTCTTTGGGGTTGGTGTCTTGTTAATACCCACTGGTGATGTCATGTTTGTTTGATTCATCATGATCTGTGTAGCCTTACACTGGTATCTGCATTTGAAGGAGCAAACGTCTCTTCCAATATTAATTTATTTTTTGTTCTCTCCTAATATTTATAGACTGGTTTCATCAGGCAAAGACTTCTCCTGTCATGCCAATGGTATTGTCTCTGGGGTTACAGTTGAGTGGGGTTGGATCCAGGCCACATGGTGGCTACTGGGTCTGAAGTAGGGTCTGTGGTTGGTAGGCTGGTCATCAGGGGCTCAGAAGAGTGTGTGTTCTGTCTGGTCCTTTGGTGAATGGAATGGCCTTCGGGACATTGATAAGTAGAGTTGGCATTGGGACAGGGTCTATTTCAGGGTCTATAGACAGTGGACCTGTTCCAGATACATATATGGGGATGTCTCCCTGGGACTCTGGGAGGGCTCTTGACAGGCTGCTCAGAAGGTCCCTGTACAATGGCCAAGAAGAGCTGGAACTGAGTCACAGGGGTGCTCTGGGGTCCAAGCTGGGATAAAGGTCCAGGTCTTTCTCTGAGAAGGTCACATCTCCCAGACTTCCCTGAGCAGGCAAGAGTGTTCCTGGCCAATAAGGGAGGGGGCTAGAGCCAGATTACAGGGCCATTTCAGGATCTGTGGTCAGACTGTGGTCAGTAGGCCTGCCTCAGGGGCATGGATGGGTGTGTCTCCTTCCTCGTTACCAGGTGGGTGGGCCTGAGGACTAAGAGGGGCTAGAGCCAAGTCATGGGATGCTTCGGGGCGCACAGCTGGGACTGAGGTTATCAGGACTATCATGTGGAGCACAGGCTGACGTAACTCCAGTTGGTTCCTTCGTTGGATGGTGCTGGTGACAGGACGGAGGCCAACTGGGGCTGGAGTCAAGTCCGTAAGGGGGATGGGGCTGTTTCTGGCCTGTAGTCAGGACCATAGTCCGTGAGTGTACCATGTGGGCAAGGGTCTGCCTCAGGATTTCACAGTCCCCTCCCTGGAACCCCACGTTCCCACAGAGACACTTTTGCCAAATTATTGTTGCTGGGGAGGGATACTGGTGATTGCCACTCTTGCTGATGTCCCTCCTGAAGGTACCCCTTTACAGAAGTGAGGGTATGTCCACCAGAGGTCCCTCCCCCAGCCTATGTCCCCTCACATCTCATTGGCCAATATAGCTCATTTGGCCAATATGGCCATGGACCCCTCGGTCATGGAAGGGGGCTAGGGTTACCATGGCCTGGGTTTCCTTTATCCATTTAACAAAACAGGAGCTTTGTTAGAGAGGAGAGGAGGGGAATGGCTCTCAGACAGACGTAAAATTTGCTGACTGCCTTCAGCATGCCAGCCCCGGAGATGTACCCTTCCATATTCTTTAAATCCCGTGGGCTTCTCAGCAACACACAGGCAGGTGTCTCTAGCCCCATTTTCTTGAACTTGAAGTCCAGGAGGCTGCATGCTGATGTGCAGAAGGTCACAGAGCTGGTTCCCAGGAGAGATGGGATTTGACTCTGGTTCCCGTGGTCCCTCGAGAGCAGAGCGCCCCACCTGCAGTTGATGCAACATTTTGCCAAAGCTGGAAAAGCCCCTCAGAATGGAAGTAGCTGTTGAATTGCAGGAGGAGTCAGGAGAATGTATTCCCTTGCTGGAGTTAAACTGGTGGTTTAACAGTGTAAAGGCAAGAGAAACAGCTTCCTGTTGGCTGTTGAGAACCTGACTCTGTGCTGCTGAAATATTTACTCTTCTGTAATTGTTGGCCATCCCTCAGGCTCGGGCCAGCTGCTCCGCAAGAGGAAAGAATTCCATGGTGACTCAGTGGGACTTGCACAGGAAGGAACTCCTGCCAGTGTGTAACTGTGGTCTGCTAATGGCCTCCCTGGGAGGCTCACTGGGGATTTATTTCTAGGTAGAATTAATATCTCTTTAGAGAGAAGAATCTCAGCTGCTTCTTCTGGAGGGAATGGGGGCAGTGGGGGTAGATCTCACCAATTTCCTTTCTATGTGGCTGACAAAGCTTTTTCCCCTGGCACATGGGCTGTGCCGGTAAATTGCTCTGGACTTGAAAGCAGTTTTGTTTCTAATTCAGATAAATTCAGTTTGTTTCCACTCTCAGGTATGGAAAGCATCCACCGTGCACCACGCTCTGTGCTAGGAACTGTCAGTACACATCTAGGTCCTGTCGGTTCCAAGTGCCACTGTCAGCTAGCAGAAGATGCTCATAAGCCTGACGGTGGGCAAACCCACTGCAGTGTGGGTGTGGGGCTCTGCATGTCCACACGGGTCACTGCCCCCACTGGGGAGGGCGGGGGCAGGAAAGGAAGGCTTCATGGATGAGAGAATGCCTAGTCTCAAAGAAAGGGTAAGAAAGGGTGTTTCAGGTGAGGGCATAACCAAAAAACCAGAACTAGTTGTCACCCCCCCACCCATGCCTGCACTGTATAGTAGTAAAAAGAGCAAATACAGTTCATTTCCCATGTTTCAAATCCCATCCTAAGTGTTTTACATTTATACAATGATTTAACTCTCATGGCAACCCTATGTGTGCTGACATTTATTACTGCCCTTTTGTGAATGAACAAAGAAGCACATGGAGAATCAACAATTTGGTCAGGTGCGTGGCAGAGATGGGACCAGAACCCGGGCAGCCTGGCTCCAGAACCCTTATTCTGACCCCCTGTGCTGGATCCCCTCTCTTTGTGCATTATGTGTGTAAAAATTATTTGCACACTGGATACATCTACTATTGCAGCAACATTTGTGTATATGATACGCATGAAATTTAATTTTAAAATATAGGAATTCACACTTTGTTCCACTCTCTCAATGGATTGTCTTGGGCATCTACGCCCTTGAAGTAGAGAGTGAACTACACGAGCCATATCAACCACAATGAGCCACAATGGAGTGTGATTGACGTAAACCAACTAGGGAGGGCCTATGTTTCATAGCAAGTGGTATTGGGATGAGAAAAAAAATAATCTTCCTTTGTTTCGACATCTCAGCCTATGCTGAATGGTCTTCAAAGGCCCTTTCCCAAAGGCTTGCCTTCTAACCTCACACCATCTTCCTTCTGAGAACTGGTCTTGGGGTTCTAGAGATCTTGACTTTGTTTCTAACATTGTGATACACAGTGAGTTAACAGGAAAGAAGGGGGTGACCTAAGGTGCCCAGGGAGCTGTTCTTCACTGAGATGAGCAGCAGCACCCAGTGAGCTGGCAGGAAGAGAATGTTCTACGCTTGGAGAATATTCTCCTCCCTGTGTGTGTGTGTGTGTGTGTGTGTGTGTGTGTGTATGAGATGTGGCTGTACCCTGTGTTCCTTCATTAATCGTTAAGTATCTGCTATGTATCAGGGACTGACCTAGGCACCAAGGACACGCTCCAGCCACATTGAACTTCTTTGACTCTCCAACACATGCTATCATTTCTCATTTCTTAGTTTTCTGACATCCTGTTTTCTCTACGGGAATACTGTTCCCTTCACTGACCCAATCCTTTGTCCGGATGACTCTTGCTCCTCCTTTCGGTCAGCAATTGGATAGTTCCCTCTGTGAAAAGTCATCCTTGCCAGGTATTGTTTTACTCCCTGCTGTACATTAACTTATTTGATTCTTAGAACAACTCTCTCAAGTAAGTACAATTATGAGCAGCATCTTCAGCTTATGAGGGAGCTGAGGCACAGAAAGCAAAGTAATTAGCACAGGTCAAATATCTTCTGTTTCAGTCAAAGTTATGATAGGAAATAGCACACACACATTGGTAAATTGAGGAAGGTTTGATTAAAGAGTAATTTGGTTGAGGGGTGCCTGGTGGCTCAGTCGTTAATCATCTGCCTTCAGCTCAGGTCATGATCCAGGGTCCTGGGATCAAGCCCCACATTGGGTTCCATTCTCAGCGGGAAGTCTGCTTCTCCCTCTCCCACTCCCCTGTCTTGTGTTCCCTCTCTCACTCTCTCTCACTCTGTCAAATAAATAAATAAAATCTTAAAAGAATAATTTGGTTGAATCATGAGTTTGCCTGTATTTGATAATTTTTGATCTTCAAGATGGTAATTTTATAAGATTAGACCAAATACAAATCTAAGGATAGAGTTCAAGGCAATCAGTAAATGATGGTGTGGTACTTGTGGCTAGCACCTTGAGGAGCTGGGACCACCATCTGAAGGAGCAAGAGGAGGGAGTGGTTACCAGAACTTCAAGAGAACTACAGAGAGAGGCCACCCATGAGAAGACGTTGCTTCCGGTGAGCCCATAAGACTCCCTCAGGGAGGGAGCTAAAGGAATAAATTTCTGAACCTTCTTCCCCTTCATAATTCCTGTATTTTCTACTGGGGCTCCCCACAGGCTGAACTCAACTGGAAGCTGGAGGTCAAGCACACCTGTTGTGGCCATCCATGGGATTCAGCCTCTTAGAGCACAGAGCAGAGTGGAGAAGTGTAGAGTGGTCTGGAGAAGCAAAAGGAAGACATCCAGCACTGCGAGTACATGAGGGGGCCAACAGGCAGCTTGGGCCCATGCTGGGGAACCAGTGCCTCTCACTCTGAACTTGGTAGAAAGAGTGGGGTCTGTAGCCACTGGGGCACTGAATGCCCCGCTCAGGGATTTCCACTGAGTTTCTCAGGGACTCAGCCTCAGTAATGAATTTTTCACCTTTCATATTAAAATTTGATTTCTAACAAAGGAGCTGGTTTCAAGAGGGCCTTCGTGCAGAATGTAGCCAGTCTGAGCCCAAGGTACAGCCCAGTCTTTGAAGATCTGCCTCACCTTTGGCAGTTAAATATTTTAGAGGGTGGAGACAGGCCAATTGCATGTGTCATAAATATTTTAGAAGTTGAGGCTGGCTGCCAAGATGATGGTACACTTGTGAACATTGAAGGCATTGGACCAACTGAAGGTAGCTCACTCAGATCCCAAAAATCGACTCTGGAAAAAATCATATGAGCCTGGAATTTAAAATCCCATGCTTTAAGAAAATTTTGAGATTAAAAACAAAAAAAATCTGGTGATGGCCAGAGGAGCGGAGGGTGGGAGAATGGACAAAATAGGTGAAGGGAACCAAGAGGTACAGACTTCATGCACAAAATAAAGAAGTCATGGAGATAAGAAGTACAGCAAAGGGAACATGGTTAACAATATTGTCATAACATGTACGGTGACAAGTAGTATCTATACTTACCATGGTGAGCATCACATATTATGCAGAATTATTGAATCACTCAGCACATGGATGGCTCAGTCAATAGAGCATTTGACTCTTCTTTTAAATTTTTTTAAGTTTTACTTATTTAAGTAATTGCTACACCCAATGTGGGGCTCAAACTCATGACCTCAAGATCAAGAGTCGCATGCTCTTCCAACTGAGCCAGCCAGGCATCCCAAGCATGTGACTCTTGGTCTCAGTTCAAGTCTCACTTGAACTAGACACCCACTTGGGTATCTAGCTTACTTAAAAACGTTTTAATTAAAAAATTTTAAAAAGAATTATCGAATCACTATGTTGTACACCTGAAACCATTGAGACATTATATGTCAACTGTACTTCGATAAGAAGCACTTTGTCTAAAATGACTAAAAGTGATTCGAACATGAACAGGTAATGATAGAAAAAACCAAGGATTATGATTAATCAAATTCTACCCACCTGAAGTCCATTAAGGAAATGAACAAATAAAGAAAATGTGTATTACCTGAAAAAAAATTAAAGAATTAAAAAAACCATGGAAACATCAGGTCCTGGACAACCCAGCGTTCTGACAGAGTGCTAAAAAGTTCTGGCATAGGTGCCAATAGGTCCACCCTGGGACTGGAGACAGTCCCATTGTTTATCTCCTTTTGGATCTTTGTGCTTGATATCTTCTCTGCCTAGAACATTCTGTAGCTTAATCCAGGACCAAACCCTACTCACTCTTCAAGTGTCACCTTTTCTAGGAAAGCGCCCATTATATTCCAGTTCACCCCAGGCTAAAAAGCCTCCTGGGTAAAAGGCTGGTGACTGATCGATCCCCCACCAGCCTGGGACTTAGCTTCTCTTCATTGCCAGAGACCACATCACAATCATTTCTGGAGCCTCTAGCCAAGCCTGGCGCCTGGTGGGCCACACAGGTTGGCTGCATGAATGGACAAGTCAGTAGATCCTGCAGTCTCAGGAGAAGCAGCCTTTGGCTGTTGGAGGAAGGGCTCACAGAGGTTCTGTACAAAATGTCCCTGCAGGCTACTGTGTCTGCTCTGTGAGCTCAATGGGGGGCAGCTGCTGGAATTCTAGGTGTTTCAAAAAGGCAGAAAGTGATGCAAGAGATAGACGCACTGGGCCACTGGGCTTTTTCCTGGAAAGCACATGGGATTCCAGTCCCAGGAGGTCAGTCTGTCCCTGATTTTCATTTCAGGGAACAACCAGTGGAAGTTTTCAGCAACATGAAGCCAATGTCCTAAAAATCTCAAAGCCTTTGGCTATCAGACAATCCTGGTGCAAGCTCCAGATTTGTCATTCACTTGATAAATGAATGCCCCTCTATGTGCCTCTCTTTTCTTGTCTGTGACATAAGGATAATCACACCTAGCCTTTTGGGCTACTGCAAGTCTTAAATGAGATTATACATGCCAATTGCTGGGCACATATTCCATAAGGCGTAATATGGCTTCAGGCTGTTGTACCTAAAGTTACGGAAATCAGGGGTAGGACTCTGCATGTTAGCACTGCCAAGACGACGTGCAGAGGGCTCTCTAGGAATTACCAGAGTACCAGTCAACAGGCTCCATGTTTCTCACTCTTCCCTCAAAGTTTTCCATTCCCATTGCTCTGGGTCTATATCCTGGTCTATGTCCAGAGTGCCTTTGATCTCAACCAAGATCCTTACAAGTGGGTCTGTGTTGCTCTCTCTGACTCACACCACCATCACTAACACTGCTTCTCTCTTTATTTCTTACTATTATTTAAATACATCTTTTCTGGGGCAGCTGGGTCAGTTAAGCATCTGCCTTCAGCTCAGGTCATGATCCCAGGGTCCTGGGATGAAGCCATGCTTCAGACTCCCTGGTATTCCTCTGCTGCTCCCCCTGATTGTGCTCTCTCTTTCTCTCAAATAAATAAATAAAATATTTATAAATAAATAAATAAATATTTTCTGTCACTTCAGGCTGAATGCCCTCACCTCGAGGGCAGAGGTAACATCTATATGGTCTTTGTATCCAATCCCAATGCCCAGCGTATATCTACCACAAGGTATGGGTCCAGGAAATGTGCAGAGTGAGTGAATGAATGATTTCGTGAGTGACTGATTCAAGGCTATCTAGCTGCCATAGATTTAGCATGGAAGATAGCAGAGGAGCAAAAGTTGTGGACCTTGCTCTTCCAAGGACTTCCTGTCCAGTTCTGTGAAGTAGAGAACAAACCAGAACATATGGGTGGTGCCAGGTGTGTTTGTGGAAGCCATGGAGGGGTGCCACTTACATCTCCCTTCAGGACAGAACCCCCATTCCACTGCAGGGGTGAAGTAACATGATAGCCTCCCTCCCCAAAACCTTTCGGCTCCACCGCAGCTTTTGATCAGAGACCCAGCGTACTACTGAACACAGCAAGGGTACTCTGGCCTTGCCTTTGCTGCCTAACTCAGGGCTGCTCCGATGGGCAGTGTGCACTGGAGCTCGCTGTTGACCTTCAGATCTGCACCGGGTCTTAGTCTCTCCCTGCTCACTCCTGCTTCCTCTCTATTTTTCATTCCATGCTACCTCCATAAGTCTTTTAAATTTCTAACGTGGCTTTGGCACCTGCTTCCCAGAGGACCCAAATGACATTCTCTCTTACTCATTACTCATCTGCAGTGCTTGGCAAGGCCACTTAGGGCTCCACAAATATCTGTTGAATTGAAGAGCAAACAGATGCCAAAAGAAGGTGAAGGTCTAAGTAAAGGGCTTCCTATAAGCTCTGATGGGACATCCATCCATGTTCTGGCTCCTTTTAGCCAAACTTAATCTTGGACCTCTTGTCATTCAAGTACCTGTTGAACATTTCATCCCTGAGAAGCACCATACTGGCCCTCCTCTCTCTTGAAACAACAAAGCAACTTTTGTGGATATTATCTGCCACAGGTGATACTTCCCCTCAGCTTCAGAACTATTTTCCATTCATGAGGGAGACCATCCATCCATCCATCCATCCGCCCATCCATCCAATCAATGGCTACTGTATGCCAGACATTGTTCCTGGGGCTCCAGTATACACCAGACGTTTAAAATCTCTACTCTTTCTGAGCTTCTGGTTTAGTCACAGGACCTTCAAAATGCTGCTGGGATTAACAGTGGTAGATTGATAGGCTTCCGAGGAGCTCCAGGCTAAAGATGTTGCATGTGGTGGGATCTTCCACTGCCCCCCTTGATCTGCTCTCCAGCCAGTTCTTTCAGTGATCTGCATGGGCCATCAACAAGTGTCCTTGTCCTCTGGCTTCCACTAGGTCCACCTCATGGGAAGTTCCAATGGGAGACCAGGAGTGGGAGAACAGTCAAGAGGAGACCCACCAGCGACTTCGCCGATGTATTGCCCAGGTTGGTGAGTCCCCACAGCTCCTGTCAAGCAGCTCTCTCCTGTGGCTACTCCATCTGGGCTCTGGAGACTTCTCTCTCCCATGAGGCTTTCAAGCTAGGGGAGGGAATAGCTCTGTACTATTGCTAACCCTGGGCTCCTGCTCCATTCTGTTTTGTTTCTCTTAACTGACCCAGACCTTTGAAAGAGCTGCTTTATGCTCGCTGAGCCTGGAAGATGTCTAAAGCTGATTCTTCCTCCCAGAGGGCACTTCTGTGGATTCTTCAGAGACTCTATTCCACTCCGGTAAGAAGGACCACTTACCTCTCATTCCCTGGACCAGAGCATCTTCCTCCAGCTGGCTCCAGCCTCTATTTTTTGCAATCTCCTCCACAAGGCTCTCCTTATAGAAGCCCATTGCCCCTCCAGGTGGTCCTTTTGGGCAGGATTGGAAATGGGTTCCCCTTGCTGTCACTCCAGTGTCACTCATTTAGCCCATGGGAAACATGTTTCCTATGTCCCGACAAACTCTGAGTGAAGCCAGTCCTAACATAGCCATACTCTGTTGGTGTGTGTCAATGGTCAGTCAGTTAAACCCCTGTGTTAAAGACACTAGTCCTCTAGTACTATGTTGAACAACAGTGGAGAGAATGGGCATCCCTGCTGTGTTCCTGACTTAGGCGAAAAGCTCTCAGGTTTTTCCCTATTGAGAATGATACTCGCTGTGGGCTTTTCACACATGGCTTTTATGATATTGAGGTATGTTCCCTCTATCCCTACACTGTGAAAAGTTTCAATCAAGAAAGGATGCTGTATTTTGTCCAATGCTTTTCCTGCATCTATTGAGAGGATCATATGGTTCTTGTCCTTTCTTTTATTAATAGGATGTATCATGTTGATCGATTTGTGAATGTTGAACCACTCTTGCAGCCCAGGAATAAATCCTGTTTGGTCATAGTGAATAATCCCTTTAATGTAGGATCCTATTGGCTAGTATTTTCGTGAGAATTTTGACATCCATGTTCATCAGGAGTATTGGTCTGTAATTCTCCTTTTTTCTAGGGTCTCTGTCTGGTTTTGAGATCAAAGTAATTCTGGCCTCATAGAAAGAGTTTAAAAGTTTTCCTTCCATTTCTATTTTTTGAAACAGCTTCAGAAGGATAAGTATTAGTTATTTAGATGTTTGGTAGAATTCCCCTGGGAAGCCATCTGGCCTTGGACTCCTGTGTGTTTGGAGATTTTTGATTACTGATCAACATCACTTGGCATCAGGGAAGTACAGATCAAAACCACAATGAGATACCACCTCACATGAGTCAGAATAGCTAAGATTAACAAGTCAGCAAACAATAAATGTTGGCAATGATGCAGAGAAAGGGGAACCCTCTTATACTGTTGGTGGAAATGCAAGCTAGTGCAGCCACTCTATACAGAGTTCCTCAAGAAGTTAAAAGAAGAGCTACCCTATGACCCAACAATTGCACTATTGGGTATTTACCCCAAAGATACACATGTAATGATCCAAAGGGGCACCTGCACCCCAGTGTTTATAGCAGCAGTGTCCACAATAGCCAAACTATGGAATGAGCTGATGTCCATCAACAGATGAATGGATAAAGAAGATGTGGTAGATATATACATATACATGTATATATATGTATACATATGTATATATAATGGAATATTACTCAGCCATCCATCAGAAAGGATGAATACTTACCATTTACATCCATGTGGATGGAACTAGAAGGTATTTTGCTGAGTTAAATAAGTCAATCAGAGAAAGACAATTATCATATGATTTCACTCATATGTGAAATATAAAAAACAAAACATAGGATCATAGGGGAAAGGAGGAAAACTGGAATGGAAAGAAATCAGAGAGGGAGACAAGCCATAAGAGACTCTTAACTATAGAAAACAAACTGAGGGTTGCTGGAGGGGTGGGGGTGGGTGTATGGGATAACTGGGTGATGGGTATTAAGGAGGGCACGTGATGTGATGACCACTGGGAGTTCTATGCAACTGATGAATTATTGAACTCTACATCTGAAACTAATGGTGTACTATATGTTGGCCAGTTGAATTTAAATAAAAAAAAATGAAAACAAAAGACATTAGTCCCCTGTGTTACCCACTTTCAACCGACAGGAGCACCCCCGTTACTCTTTGAGTCATCTTCTTGAAGCCCCTCTTTAGAAGTGAAAGGGGAGACATTGCCTATCCTCCAGAAAAATGGGATTCACTGCCCCTCATCCTTTCCAAAGACATACTACCTGCAAACTCTTTCCCAAGCTCCATGCTTGACCCTTTCATAGCCTAGTATAAGAGGCTATCTCAACACCCACTTTGACATCTAATATCTCTTGTACCTTGGTGCCTTAGTCAAAGCTATGAGGCATCCCATTATGTAATTTTTGTAATACATAATAGCTATAATGTAATAGCTACAGGGGAAAGTTGGAAGGGCAAGCCAACTTTAAGAGAGCTTGACCTTAAAGCTAAGATATCTTTGAAAGGATCAGAGTGAATGATGGAGATTTGGAAGGTCTGCCCATGGGACTGCAGGCAAGTCCTTGTGTTCTCATTAATATGACTTCAGAAGCACTTCATGGGGGTGTGATTAAGGTTCAAGGAGGCCGTGAATCGCACAGAGTCATAGCCGGCTTCCATCATAACAGCAAATCACTGTTCTTGGTTATTCACATGTACAAAAACTCATTTAATTCTTGTAACAAAGGCTCTATTATGAATACTCCCCCCTCACAAGCAAGATCATTAAAGCACAAAGAGGCTGAGGAACTTGCCAGAGTTTTCTGGTTAGTAAATAGTAAAAACAGACTCTGAACCAAGGAGTTGAACTCTAAGACGTGGTTCACCTTAATCACTGTCCTCTACAGTCTCCTGATCAGTCACAACTCCCTTCATAGGCCCCTTGAATGGAGGTCAGCTGGCTTTGCCCAGACCTCCCTGACATACTTTGTATACCTGGATCCCCCTTCATTGTAGCTTGACAAGCTACACAGCACTGTGAGGTCGATTGTGCCAAAAATTTGGAGTTCTAGACCATGGATGGATATTTAGTGGGACTTGCACAAGTCTGGGTTTTAGAACAAATCTGGCTCTTTATATACCTGACTGTTTGCATCCCAGACTTAGGACACCAATTTATATTCTCCACTTGGATCTGATTCTAGGGCATAAAACCTAGCCGCCAGCTGTTAACAAAGAAAATAAATATTTCATGTTACTTGGCAGAAAGGAGTGACACATTTCCAAGGGACATCAGGAAAATGAGTTGTGCCTTCTTTCCACCAGCTGGCAGCCACAACCTCTGCAGACGTAGCCAGCCTGTAACCCAAAACAGCCTGCAAAGTACTAGTCACACCAGGCCTGGCCCTTCCTCCTGGTGTCATTAGGTGGGTAAGTAGTTCTCTTCTGGTCATGCCACCTACTCAGAGTATGACTTTGGGCTTGTCCTCTCCCATGCCTGAGCCTGTCTCCCAGCTGTAAAACAGAAGGGGTGCACTAGAGGACACCGAAGATCCCTTGGCCGTGTCCGTATAACTGTTAACTTGTGGGTCCCTGTGTGCTGGACAACCAGGGACTCAGATGCTGAAGAAGGTCCACAGGGTGCAAATGGGAATCTGCATTTTGTAATCAGATGGGTTAAGTAAAGGATGGTTGGGAGGAAAGGCAATGTTTGGGTGATCGGGATCCCAGGATAGTGTCCTATCTCCTCTTCCTCCTATCCTGTTACCCTGACAGAGTGTGAGAAGAGATTTGATTGCCGGTGACAGGAAACACAAAATATTTCTAAGTTCCCAGGACCCCAGCCCAGGAAGGGAATGATGAACACCTCCTATTCATCTTTGTGTCCTGTTGCACGTGGGCTCCACTCTCTCAGAAAGGCTTCCTCCCACAGTGGAAATCAAATAGGCCATACAGAGTAGTGAAGCGTGGGGGCCCTGAGGTCAATCTGCCTGGGCCCAAATCGCAACTTTTCCACTTACCAGCTCTGTTCCATCAGTAGTCTGTTAACCTCTTCAAGCCTCAGTTTTCCCATCTGTATAATGTGGATGATACTGGAGCCTATCACTTAAAATAGACATAGTATTGCAAATGCTATGGAGTGGTCAGCAAATTTTGGTGATGATGATGACAATGATGTCCACTGGCATCTCATGGCTTTGCCATCACACTACTGTTCCCAGTCTTTAGTTCTAATTGTCCCCAGTTGGATCAGGTGACTATCCCCAGACCATTCATGCTGGGCCTGTGGGAGGTTACTCTGATTGGCTCACCCGTGAGCCAATCAAGAGTAAGGGGGAGTGCAGACAGGTGGGGTCAGGAAGAAGATGGCAAGTCCTGCTAGAACCACATCAAATAAGAGAAGAGCACTGTTGAGGAGCATGTGTTGTTTTTACAAACAAGATTGTAGGTGTCTTCTGTAAGATCCCAGTAGCAGTCCCCATGAACTAACAAAGCCAGCATTTCAGGACCTCTCAGACCTGGACAGGCTTTTTACAACACCCTTGGTGGGGTCCCAACAATGTGTCCAGAAGGTCATATGTTTTTATAAAAGTAAAATATTTTAACCACAATTGGTTAATTCTGCTGTCTCCTTCCAATCTGACCTCCCTTCTGTCACGTCCCCTTCTGGACGAGGTGACACTGGAGGGGCTGTGCACATTTTTGGTATCTGGCTAAAAGTATGTTGAGCTAGGGACACATTTATTTTTAGTTTTGTGAAATAAATGTATGTCATTCACAGCTACTTCCATAAATAGTTAAGCCATTACTAGCTCGCCCAGTGCAAGAAGAGCTTCCAGGAAAACTGCCTCTCATTTAACTGACTTAACGGGCATTATGACCAAAAGAGCACCAGAAGTGTGTGATTAATAATGGAGGAGGAATACGATTTGGAATATAATAAGAAAGAAGCTTCTCTGCAGAATTTCTGATTCTTTCAAGGTTCCAGAGTCTCATAGTTGGATAGTTTTAAGTGCACAAGACAACTTGGATTTAGAAGCAAAAACCAAAACAACAACCAAAAAACCCTCATACTTTATGAAACTGTACATGCCTTGCTCGGTGAGTGATATCTCAAAGAGCCTGGTGAATATTTTTGGAGGCTCAGAAGACATAAACAAGATGGGAAACCTTTATCCAAAACGTGGGTGTGTAGTTGGTATTTTAAATTTGAATTTCCCTGATGATTAATGAAGTTTTCATAATGATTGTCACTTGTATGTCTTCCTTTGTGAGATGTTTGTTCAAGCCTCTTACTCATTTTGTAAAGAGTGGGTTGTCTTCTTCTTCACTATTTAATTGTATAAGGTGTTCATGTATTCTGATTACAAGTCCTTTGTGAGATAAATATATCATCAGTATCCTAAGGTAGTAGCTTATCCTAAGGTTGAATAGATATTCCCTTGTGGTTTCTTGTAGAAGTTTTATAAATTTGGCCTTTACATTGTCCTTTGACTCACATCACATGAATTTTGTATTATCTGTATGAGGTAGGAAGTCAGAGTTCAATTTTTCCTCCCCCCGTATGTATTTTCAATTGATCGAGCAGTTCTTGATGAAAGGATTTTAGTTTCCCCATTAATCTGTATTGGCACCTTTGCTAAAAATCAGTTGGCCTATTAAGTGCAGGTTTCTTTCTAGATTTTCTATTCTGTTCTGTTGATCCCTTTGTCATGCTTTCTACCAAGACCACAACGTTTCATTAATTGTAAATTTGAGTGTTCTTAAAATTAAGTGGTGTAAATCCTCAGAATTGTTCTTTTAAAAATGACTTGGGCTTGCACATGTCCTTTGCCTATCTATATATATTTTAGAATCAGTTTGTCAGTTACCACACAAAAAGGCTGCTGCAATTTGATAGGGATTTTGTGGAATGCATGGTTCAAACTTAGGGAAAACTGAAATCTTACCAATGTTAGTCTTTGAATCCATGAATGTGGAATATTTCTCCATTTATTTGAATCCTTTAAAATGTCTCTTAGCAAAAATCTGTCATTTCAATGAGCAGGTGTTGCCTATATTTTTGAATTTATTCTTCATTACTTCATATTTTTTGCGTTAGCATTTTTTCCCCAAGTTTAGGGGGAAAGCATTCCGATTTTGGCCATTAATTGTAATTTTATCTATGGATTTTCTTATTATACATCCTTTAACACCGTAATAAAATTTGCTTATGGGGTACCTTGGGGACTCAGTCTGTTAAGCGTCTGACTCTTGATTTCAGCTCAGGTAATGATCTCAGGATCACGAGATCAAGCCCCTTGTAGGGCTTCTGAGCTCAGCGGGGAGTCTGCTTGAGTTTCTCCCTCTCTCTCAAATAAATAAATTTTTTCTTTTTTTAAAAAAGGAAAGTTTGCTTCTGCTCCTAATTTCCCAAGATTTTTAAAAGATCATGAAGAGATGTTGAAATTTGCCAACTGCTTTTTCTGTATCTGTTGGGATGAGATGATGATCATCGTATGATTTTCAGCCTTTACCTTGCTAATGTGGTGAGCAAGGCTGACTGATTTTTTTCTAGTATTAACATATAATGTATTATTTGCTTCAGGGGTGCAGGTCTGTGATTCATCAGTCCTATATAACATCCAGCGCTCACTACAACACATGCCCTCCCCAGTGTCCAACACCCAACTAACCCAACCCTCCACATACCACCCCCCAGCAACCCTCAGTTTATTTCCTGAGATTTAGAGTCTCTTATGGTTCTTCTCCTTCTCTGATTTTGTCTTGTTTCATTCAACCTTGCATTTCTGAGAAAAATTACATTTACTTTGTCACAGCATATTTTAAAAATATATTGCTGAATGTGATTTGTGAATCTTAGAAGGATTTTTGCATCTATGTTCTTGAGAGATAACAGTGTGTAGTGACTCATCTCATTTATTTCCCTTCTCTTGGGGATCAGTCCTGTGTTGCTTGTTGCTTGATGATGTTGGAGACAGTAGGTCCATATATTTTGTCTAGTTTTTAGTTATTTATGGCAGGAAGGCTGGTCTGGTACCAGTTACTCCATCTGGCCAGAAATAAGAAGTCTGCTCAAATTTTTAAAATGTTTGTTGTGACCTATTTGTCATTATAAATAAGGGTTCACTTTAGCTCCTCATTTTGTGTTTGTAATTCTGTATCCTTTTTCTTAAAGAGGCCCCTGCATTGTAGAAACTGTAGACCCCCCAAAATCTGTCTCTCCTAAGACTACTTTCTTGAATAGAGATAAGAGTTTATACTCTCTTCTTTAGCACTACCCGAGAAGGTGGCAACCATCTGCCACTGGGTATCATGGCCACCCTCAGACCTCTGGTGAAGCCCAAGATCATTAAGAAGAGGACTAAGAAATTCATCCGGCACCAGTTGGACAGATATGTCAAAATTAATTAAATTAAAACAATAATTAATGTTAATAATAAATAAAATAAAATGCAACTGGCAGAAACCCAGGAGGGTGTGCAGAAGATTCAAGGACCAGGTCTTGACGCCCAGCATTAGTTACAAGAGCAACAAGGAAACAAAGCCCATACTGCTCAGGGGCTTCAGGAAGTTTCTAGTTCACAACATCAAGGAGCCTGAAGTGCTGCAGTTGTGGAACAAATCTCACTGTGAGATTGCTCACAGTGTCTCCTCCAAGGACCACAGAACTATCATGGAGAGAGCAGCCCAGCTGGCCAGTAGAGTCGCCAATCCCAATGCCAGATTGCTCAGCGAATAAAATGAATAGACAGCTTATGTGCATGTCACATTTGCATTAATGAAACTGTTAAAAAATAAAAAAGGTTTACTGCAGGACTACAAAGAGCTCCATGAAAACCAGGGGGAGGAATGAGGGCACTGTCAGTTTTGGGAAAATTACCAACTGGAAGTGTCAGAAATAGAAGCTTCTTCCTGCCGTGGTATATCCACCTTTCTCTGCCTGCATCGGTCAGCTACTGACGAGAGACGACCATGGAAGCTGAGGGGTAATGACAGTAATGACTTATTTCCCATCGCATCTCAGTTTGATGAGAGTGACTTGGGCCCTGGGTGGCTGGGGAAGTTCTGACCCTGGTGGCTCATTTTCAGACTCAGGCTACTGTGGCCCCAGATACCAAGGGTATATTCTCTCGTGACTATGTCACAAGCTCTAAAGAGAAAATCCAAATACAAAAGCAAATTCTAAACCTCAACTTGGACCACGCTCCCTAGCATTCTGTTAGCCAAAGCAAGTTATATAGCCAAACCCAAAGTAAAGGCCGGAGAATTAACAATGGGAGGTGGGAAGAGAAAAGAGAGTGTCTGATATTACCTTCTAGGAGTGAAGAATCAGAACCAGTAATTCCGTTGAACACACTGTCTATACGTCTCATTTGCCTCTTCTGATCAATGTCTTCAAGACTTCAGGCTGTAGACACGGTCCCTAAGATATTCCCAGCCCTCTCTACATCATGGAAGCTTTCAGTATATTTATCCTTCTGACTAGATCTTTCCTGGAAACTTCTATTTATATCTCTTGGGAGTTTCATTGGCTGAGTGCATCTTTCTGAGTCAGACTATGTATATCAAGGGTCCTGTTAGTGGAAAGGCCACCTTTGGGTCAGTCATCCATTCCTGGACCTTTTTTTTTTTTTTTTTTAGATTTCATTTATTTATTAGAGAGAGAGAGAGATCACAAGTAGGCAGAGAGGCAGGCAGAGAGAGAGGGGAAAACAGGCTCCCTGTTGAGCAGGGAGCCCAATGTGGGGCTTGATCCCAGGACCCTAATCATGACCTGAGCCAAAGGCAGAGGCTTAACCCACTGAGCCACCCAGGCGCCCCTATTCCTGGACCGTTAGTGGCTATCCCTGAGCAAGGAAGAATCTGGTATTGCTTCCTGCAGGGTACAATTGGTAAGGCAGCCTCAGCTAGAAGGGGAAGTCGGGGCACAGACTGCATCATGACTGACATATCTTGTGATAGGGATCAGCATGGGGTAAATCATGAGAAGTTCTGCAGATTTTTCTCAAAGATTCTTCTACCTGGGAGGAAGCAGGTGGTGGAGGCTGACAGGCTGGGCGACAGTGGCAGAGTATAAAGCAAAGAGTGGAGTGTACTGATCCTTTGAGGGAAGCCTGGGGATAAGGTAACAGGGGGAGGCAAAGTGATAATTTAAAATGTCTATTAATCTATATGGTATGGGAACTGGCTAACGAGAATGGGCTACCAATATTAAATCTTGGTGTGTCCCTACCCATCCCTGAAGCTGCTACTCAGGTAGTGTTACCCCCTTTAAGAAAAAAAGTGCCCACACAAATAATTTGTCTCAATCATACAGCTAGTAAGTAGTAGAAACTTCCAACTCCTTCCATTTTCCAATGTAAAATCACTTAGAAAGAGGGTCTGGAATGCTGTGTTGAAATAGATGGTTTTTAAGGCTGACCTCCAAGGAGATGAATCAAGTTCTTTACTCTTCAATCTTAGGGAAATAATGGTAATAACTTTCACTCAGTAAGTACCTTCTATGTGCCAGGCACCTGCTAGGCACCGGACAAGCATGATCTATAAATCCTCACCGGATCTTTGCAAAGCATCATCCAATTTTCCAGATGAGCTGAGGCTCAGAGAAATGACATACCTCAGGAAGAGAAGTGCCATCTACTATTGCGGATGAAGAGCACTATGGTGACCCCTTCTAGAAGCCATGACTAAGGTGCTGTCTTCTCCTGAAACAGTGAGAAAGGGGACATAAGGACTGGCCTGGGGATTCAAGAACGATGTGGTTAATTCTTGATTGAGACTGACAGTTGGTCTCCTTCTGCCCCATCCACTCCACAAAGATTCTTCTGAGGGTTAAGGTACTCGACAAGTTCTATCTATACAGAAAACTTATACATTTTCCCGTCCTGCCATGCTCTTTACAACTCACACATCTTTGTCTTCCTAAACATTTTTCTGTGTTCATTTTCTTTGTGGGTAGAAGACAGAACTAAAATCTCGAATGACTTATGAGGAGCTCACTGTGCTCACATTTCAATATGCAGTGACTTCCAAGTCCCTAAAACTTAGTTTCTTCAATTGAATAGACCTTTGCCACCATCTCAGGTGAAGCTACACAGTTAATTTTGTCCCTAAGAAGATTCTGAAACATTGAATCTGATTCTTGTATCCTTATCATTATTCCTTAGTAGGAAAAATGTTTTAAATACATACACACACTTTTTAGTTGCTGTTAATAGTTAATAGAAGCTTACTTTCTTTAGTTTCCCAACATAAAAATGTAATCTACAGGGGCGCCTGGGTGGCTCAGTGGGTTAAAGCCTCTGCCTTCGGCTCAGGTCATGATCCCGGGATCCTGGGATCGAGCCCCACATCGGGCTCTCTGCTCGGCGGGGAGCCTGCTTCCCTTCCTCTCTCTCTGCTTGCCTCTCGGCCTACTTGTGATCTCTCTCTATCAAACAAATGGATAAAATCTTTTAAAAAAGGTAATCTACACAATTACACTGAGGGAATGGATTTATTAAATTCATGACAAGAGAATCAAGATTTTGGTCCAAGATCTATGACTGATCAGGAGCAGACTGGGGACTTGAACACAGTTTGTCAGGTTCTGAACCCCACCCTCATTTCTGGATGACTTCCTGGCTCTCAGGAAGAGCTGGGGGTAGTCACTGGCAAGGACTGAGTGATGGGCTTTCTGTTATTTGCTCAAATACCCAAAGTAATGGACTTGCCCAGTGAGTTTTATGGAGGGAAGTGAGATAGGAAAGAACTGTTGCCCAGTTCTGGTGGCCAAGCCAACATCCAACCAGACCACCCCCACTGAAACTGAATTCACACCTCTCTAATGCTGAGACAGAGTCTTAGAACTTCAGAATCCAAAGTTCTACACCAGAGTCTTCAGAATCAAAAATATTAATGTGGACTCCTCAGAACTAAATACAAAGTTACCAAAGAAAAAAACATGGTCAGCCTGGGTCAGATAATGACCTCAGATGCTGGGACAATAGAGTTTCAGATGGCAAGAAGGGAGGAGGGTGATAACAGCACAGGGAGGACAAGAGGGTTGTGGGGGTGTCGTCTGACTCCTGTTCTTTGAATTATTAACACAAGTCTCCTTGGGAGCTGACTCAAGGGTTGGGTAAGCTTCCATGTATGTCCTCTGGAAGTCCATACATGGACTGGGGATAAGGTAACAGGGGGAAGCAAAGTCCATATATGGACTTCCAGAGGAACCCACAAGTTTCTTCTGGAATATGCAGGTTTGTGAGGAAAGGACAGAGGTGACCTTTTCTGGGATGGAGTTCCCACAGATTAAATGACATGAAGGCATCTCAGAAGCTTGGATGTGTAGCTGGTCCATAGCAATGGGTCATCATTGGTCTATGCCTTTGGCCTTTCATGACAGAAGTGACCGCTTTCTGATGAAGAGAAAGATGGCTTATGGGTAGGGGAGATTGGAGGAGTGAACTTTGGCTTTTGCCAGAATTAAGGCTGACCCACCTCTTTGCGTGCTCTAGCTTTGATTCCTTTAGTCCCAGTGAGACTGATACTAGTTAAATTCATTGTCCTTTTGTTTCCTTACTAACTGTAATGCCTAAGACTGTTCGGCTATTACCCCACAGCTTCCCGCCCTTGGCTGGGAGGTGGGATACTCCTACTGTCCAAACAGGACACTGAGTTGTGCTGTTCTCTCAGTGACCAGGACAGGCAACAGAGTTGAACTCCAGGCTCTAAGGCCGAGGGTATGTACCTGGCAGGCTGTTCTCCTAGGCATCGAGGTTCACTGACCCTTGCTTAATCTGCAGTAGAGGCATCCAATCTGACTCCTGTTCTGCAGAATTCCCCCATTATTGTCTCACAAGCACACCTCTTAACAGAGTCTTGGAGGGAAAAGTTCAGCTATTTTGTGATCTTGTTTCTCACAGCAATATGTTGCCCTTTTTCTTCCAGAAGCATGCACCATTTTGTGTAAACTTGTTTACGAACAACAGAAAATATCAGCTGTCTGTTCATTCCATCTGTTTCCTGTAAGAGGGAAGAATCATTATGCAGTGATGTCAGACAGTCCCCCCGCCCACAATGGGGTCTTTCTTGGGGTGTCCCATCATAGAAATCCTGCCTTTAGTGAAGCAGAAGACACGGGGTCTTCTAGGAGACCACTTTCAGAGGCAGAATCAGGAATTTGGCCTCTGGAACTTTCTCTTCCCAATGTGTGACATTGAGGAAACCAGTCTGGGCTCCTGAAGTAGCTATCAGGAAAGGGCTTGCATGGCGGATGGGATTGTTTCTACAGAGAACAGGACACAAGGAGTCTGGTGGGCGTTCTGATGCTCTGTAGGCTCCTGAGGGGGAGAGAGATGCCAGGCATGGCAGATGGCAGTGTTCACAGGAAAGTGAGCTAAAGTCCAGGTGCTAAGAGGAGAGGGAGGAAAGGAGAGAGGGAGGAAGAGAAACAAGGACAGAAGGAGGTGGGAGGTGGTGAGGAACACGGTGAGAGACACACTCTATCTGAAAGACTTCCTGTGATTTGCCATCCAGCAATATATACAGTGGTGTCAAGACAGCACACCTGTTCTCCCAGGCATTCCACAGGGAGCTCTATCTGCATCGTCTCCTTCGGCTTCTCTAATGACCTGGAGATCCGGGAGGTCTGTCTAAGACCAGCACAACCACCTGCGTCCCGGGGTCCTAGCCCACATCATCATCCTGGGTTCCACCTGCATCCCCACCTGCAAATACACCTGGTCAGCTGGGAGCCTCTCTGAAGACTCGGGCCAGGCTGCCCTCTGCAGCTGAGATCTGAGAAGGAGCACATGTTTCCTGCACCCATGGGATTCCCACCATCACTTTAGTTTGGGAAAGTGACTTCTCCCACGTTGTTGTGAAGGAGCCCACTGATACCACTTGAGGGGGCCATCCCAGGGTGCTTGGGCTGGGTGCTTTAGAGCAAATGCTGCCAACAGCCTCAAGGTCCAACAGTAAGAAAACAGGGTCATCAATGATAGTACATCTAAGCAACAGAATCCCAAGATTCATCGATAGGCAAGCATATTCCTGATTGTTAAAGACAAAATATCTGGGAGCAGTGTTCACAGCATGGCGCCCTTCATGTAAATTATAATATTCCACCTGCTCATACAGAAGTGTCTGGATGGTTGTTGAGGATGGCCATCTAGGATGCCTTCGGATCCAGCAAGTAAGAGAAACAAGGGAAGCTGTCCATTAGAACAGGAAATGTGGGGACAATGACGTCCCCAACACCCCCAATGACAAAGAGCATGCCTTGCCTCAAGGCAACAACATTTTAATATTTCAAGGAAAATGGTCTCACCAAACTGATGTGCCCACCACCTGGGTCTAGAATGTAGGCACTGAGTATCAACTTGACTCTGGGTGGTAGTATCTGGAGATTATTTTAATTTTTTAAAAAATTGTAAAGAGTTTTTTTTTTTAAGTATTCATTCTTTTCAACTGTGACCATGTGTGTGTGATTCATGAAAAGACAAATAAGAATGAAGACAGGCCCCTTCTGTTGGCATAAAGAGGCATTTCTCAGCCTTCCCCGCAGGAGGGGCTCCCAGAGATGGGCTCCCTGGGGTTAGGGTGGCACATTCCATGGGTTAAGGTAGGGGCACAGTTCAGGGTTTTTGCTGAGAAGCCATTCACCTTGCATAGAAATCACAGCAACGTGCACTGGAAAAAGGCCTTGTGGTGCAGCCAATATCCAGGAAACTCTTTATTTTTCCGATGTAATGTTCCGTAATTCATCAGGTGTATATCACACTCAGTGCTCATTACATCACGTCCCCTCCTTAATGCCCATCACCCAGTTACCCCACCCCCTACTCACCTCCCCTCCAGCAACCCTCAGTTTGTTTCCCGTAATTAAAAGTCTCTCATGGTTTGTCTCCCTCCCTGATGACCTCCCATTCAGCTCTCCGCCCCTCCCCTAGGATCCTCTATACTGTTTCTGATGCTCCACATAGAAGTGAAACCATAAGATTATTGTCTTTCTCTGGCTGACTTATTTTGCTCAACATAATACCCTCTAGTCCAAAACTAAAATTCAGGAAGCTCTTTTTAAAAGAAAAAGTCTCAG
>RCUC01056448.1:0-16474 GCA_003697995.1 Taxidea taxus jeffersonii | reverse complement strand
ATTCCCACCAACAGTGTAGGAGGGTTCCCCTTTCTCCACATCCTCGCCAGCATCTGTCATTTCCTGACTTGTTCATTTTAGCCATTCTGACTGGTGTGAGGTGGTATCTCATTGTGGTTTTGATTTGTATTTCCCTGATGCCCAGTGAATGTGTCTGTTGGCCATCTGGATGTCTTCTTTGCAGAAATGTCTGTTCATGTCCTCTGCCCATTTCTTGATTGGATTATTTGTTCTTTGGGTGTTGAGTTTGCTAAGCTCTTTATAGATTTTGGATACTAGCCCTTTATCTGATATGTCATTTGCAAATATCTTCTCCCATTCTGTCAGCTGTCTTTTGGTTTTGTTGACTGTTTCCTTTGCTGTGCAAAAGCTTTTGATCTTGATGAAGTCCCAATATATTCTAGTGTATCTTTTTTAAAAGAGATTTTATTTATTTGTGGCCTAGAGAGAGAGTGTGTGTGTGTGTAAGCAGGGGGATGGGCTGAGGGAGAGAGAGAAGCAGGCTCCTCTCTGAGCAGGGAGCCTGATGTGGGGCTCAAACCCAGGACCCTGGGATCATGTCTTGAGCTGAAGGCAAATGTTTAACCAACTGAGCTACCTGTGAGCCCCTAGTCTAGTGTATCTTATGATTGCCTTCAAAGTGCATGAAAATTGGCAATATCATATTAGGTTGTATGCAAAGAAAGTACTGTTTATTTAGTAATTGAACAATGTGAATTAAGACAAGATATATGGTGAATGTAATCATCTACATTTAAACTATATATAAAAGAGATTAGCATTATAAAACATAGAATAATCCAGCCAAACCTCTCCTATCCCATTTGAGTTATATATTTGTTCCTGACTGTTTCATTTGGAACTAAAATGATAAGGAAAGTTTCAGGAAATATAGAGTTTAAAGCAGATACTCTAAGAAGGGACATGACTCTACCACTCCAGTTTTCATTAAAAATACCTTGAAATATTTTGTTAGAAATAGAATAGTAATTTACATAATCACATGATTCCATTAAAAGCAAAATACAAGACAAAACAAATGAACCAAAAACAAACAAACAAACAAACAAACAAAAAACCCTGCAAACCAAAGTAGAGGAAAAAGATCCATCAATCAACTTTTATTTTCCAAAACATTTTATTTAATGATGAGGAATATTTTTCTTTCTAATTGCTCTCTAGTTTCAATGATTATAAGACCATGTCTGGAATTTTAAAAATTTGGAGTAAATGTTCTTTCTGAATCATAGTAGATTTTAACATAAATTACAGTGATATCAAAGCAGGAATCAGTGAAGTGCTGGTCGTGATGTGCTAAACTCAGATCTGAAAACCCTAATTTTCCCCTTGTCTCAATTCAATTTACAATCCTGTTTCTTGCATTCATCTACATTCATCTTCATTTTATTTTTAGCTCCTGCAAACTTTCTATGTCATAATTTTATATCTCCATCTTTACTTTCAGTACTGCACACTATATCCACATCCATCTTTCTACATAAAGTTAGCATCGAGGTAACAATTTCCCTTCTTGACAGCACGCTTAATAACTTTTACTTTCATGTGGATGACACTTCAAATACTAGAGTTTTATGATTCACTCTCTATGATTATGCTAAATATAACTTCAGTCTATATCAGCTCAGTTGCTTACCAATTCCAAACTATCTTTGGGTCTCCAAACTAGCTAACACAATGTTAACCATGTCATCTAATACTTAAATGAATATTGTTTTTAGCACAAAGAAATATTGGGATGCATATTAAGATTGAACAGGTGAGGGACGCCTGGGTGGCTCAGTTGGTTAGGCGGCTGCCTTTGGCTCAGGTCATGATCCCAGCGTCCTGGGATGGAGTCCCACATCGGGCTCCTTGCTCAGCAGGGAGCCTGCTTCTCCCTCTGCCTCTGCCTGCCTCTCTGTCTGCCTGTGCTCGATCTCTCTCTCTCTCTAACTAATAAATAAATAAAATCTTTAAAAAAAAAAAAAGATTGAACAGGTGAAATTGAGGACATCACACTTCATCCCTTTTAAAACCAATCTATTAAACTCATGTGGATTAAATAATAATAAAAATGTCAGCTATTATTTATTATTTACTATGTTAGGCATTGTGGAAAATGTATTTTATGCATTATTTACATGTGATCTTAAAAACAATACTATATAATAACTGCCATTATACTTCCTTAGAAGTATAATATAATATACTTATTACAGAAGAGGAATCTCAGAAAGCTTTCATGTTTAACATCCTTCAGAATCACAGCTAGTTTGTGGTAAAAGGAAGGTTTTTATGAGATTAGTGATATTAGCAAATTTTTCTCCTTATTAATACTAGTTGAAGATAGCATTTAAGTCATTGACCTAGACACTTCTGTAGCTTGTTACTAGTCGTTTAAAACATGTACCTTTAAAAGATGATCGTTTTACCATAAAGTCTTCTAGAAACACCCATTTCCTGAGAAAGTGTTATTTTATATCCAATCTCTAATATATGCAATTTTAAAAATCCATAAGTAAATTTTTAAATGCCACATGGAAGGAGTTTGTGCATTTTTCTTTGATATGATTTTAAGTCAGTGCAATCTGGCAATTTCTAAACTTAGGCTAAAGCTAGGGATTTAAAATCTTTGGAAATTTACTTACATCATTTCCTCAACAGATGCTTGGCAGAAGAGATGGCTATGTATAGCTGAGGAAGAAAGTTCTTTGAGGATAGTGAGAGATTTGTTGAGGTTTAAATTCCTCAGGCTTATGTCAATTATATTTTTCCTTCTTATGTTGACTGGTAATTCACAAGTGTTAATGGAAAAGTGCCCCCTCCACATTGAGAAATAGAAAGCCAATATTTTAAAGAAATGAAAATATTTTAAAGAAATGAAAAAAAGGAGTTATGATTTTAAAAGCAAAATAACAAATCTAATTTCCCAGGAAGTTTATGTGACTCTGATAAATGTGGAAAAAGTATACATTTTTCATACTTTATTTTTTCTTATTTTTAGACTTACTTAAAATATTTTCTAATAATAAGATGCACAGAGATGTAATGTCCTTGAACAGCTCAATGGAATATAAATCTATATCTATATACATTTACCATATTGGAAATTTTAATATTTTATAAAGAATTACAATGTGTAACTGAAAGGATTTCACTGAAACAAAAATGCTTAGACTTTCCATGTCAAAACTTTTACAATCCATTTTTATGCAATTTACCTGGGAGATATAAAAATTGGTGGTACTCTATTGTTTTCAATATAATGTTTAATGTAGTTCATGGACTTTTAGAATTTGAAGTATAATATTAGGGTTCCCAGATTTAGCAAATAAAATAAAAAAATGGATTAAATTTGAATTTCAGATAAACAATGGATTTCCATATATTGAATGGGACATAGACTTTTCCCTTATTGTACAGAATTACCCTTAATCTGTCAGCTAGCCCAACTTGGTGGTAACTATGGGAAAATACATAGGGTAAGTAGTAAAAAATATCCCCGTTTCATGCCCAAGAAAGCATGAGAAGGAGATTTGGAAAAGAGAGAGAAAAGAAAAAAAGCAGTCAGTTGTGTGTCACTTTCCCTCTTCCTAATGTTAGCTCTATGAGGGAAGGGTGTATTTCATTAAATAAGAAAGACAGCACCAGGAGAAGAGGTCTCTTGCCAAGACTACCTGTTATATTTCTAGACACACATACCGGCTGCACTTATATGGGTATAATGTCACAGGAAAATTCATTGGTTTAACTTTCCTGATCTATCCTTAGTTCCTCTCTGATATAAATCCAAAAGAGAAGTCACTGAGGTTCTGACTGAACACAAGGGGGAGAAAAGTGGACAAGGCACGGGGGTTCCCACACTATTAGTAATGTGACTTTTTTATTTTCAAGAGTGACATTTGCATTGTAGTTTTTAATTCCTTCTACCTTGTGGATATTGCAAATATATCTCTTGATATATTAACTTTGCCCATGGTGCCTTTCATTGAAAAATAATTTGTAATCAAATCCATCGTTTTATTAATGTAGTTTTTGTATTGTTTTACTTCTGCTTGGATAATTATTCCTATACATTATTATTCTTCTCTAATGGTAACTTACTCATTCATGGCTCTTTATACTTCTTTATGTATGTTAGAGTACTTCTGTCATTTCACAAAATATGCAGTTTCATATCATATAAATTAGTGGGGTAATTTGAAGAGAACAGACATTTTTATGTTAACGTATGGCATGTGATAAAGTAAAATATTTATTTTTCATATTTCTTAATTTTTTATAGGTTTCTTCATAAGGCTTGTATGTATATGTTCCTCTATATGTATGTGTGTGTGTCTGTGCCCATTAATATGTACTTAAATGAGTCATGTGTAACATAGTTTTTGTAGTAAATATCTTATATTTATATTATATTATATTTTATAATTATTTTTCTAAGAAAATTACACTGAATGTTGTGTATTAATTTTGTACCTTGGTGGAAACTTGTGGAACTCATATTAGTTTAGTATTTTATCTTTTCATTTTATGCATTTTCTCAGTAGATAACTTAATTTCTCTATAAACATTTATAATAATAACATTCCCCTTACAATTCTTGTATCTTGTTTTATAAATAAGGCAAAGATGGCCCTGGGTATTGGCTCTAGTTTGTTTATTTCTTTATTACAGACTGAGACCTGTTATCTCAAAAGCCTACTCTTGCCAAAATAAAATTTTTACATATCCACTTATTTTTAAAATAGCCAAAACAAGCAGAGATTTAGCCATTTAGATCCTGCTTGTTCTGCATAACCTGTGAACCTAAACCTAGCATCCACTGGCCACTGATATGATAGACCCATATGGTGATAAAACTCTAAGGCATTACTGCCTTACAGAGGTCTCCAACTCAAGAGACTCCCATGGTACTTTTGGGTGAAATCTTAGAAAAGCAAGCCCATTCTCTCATTCCTTTCCTGGAGTACCTTGCCTTCCTTCTCTTCTGGAAGTTGACTCTCTTTCTGTAAGTGTCTGGATGGTGCCATGCTTCAGCTCTCAGGCAACCCTGTCCAAGCACCATTCAATGATGTTTTTGTGTTCTACTGCCTCTTGTGGTAAAATCATTTTCTGTATTTGGTCCCTGGACTTCTCAAACCTCTACATGTTTCTTATTTCTTTTTAATATTTGTTCTTATTGAATTGACCAAGACTTCCAGGACTGTAGTAAATAGTTGTGGTAATGGTGGAAATTTTAACCATATTCCTGATATTAAAGGGGAATCTAAAATTTTCCATTCTTTATAATATTTTCATTGGCCAAAGTATTTTTCCCTGTTTTTATGTGCAACTATTCTGAATTCATTTTTCCACACAATGGTGTATATTATGTTTTGTTTTATGGGTTTTTCTCTCAGCCCATTTACATTATCGTCATAGTTTATATTCTTGGTCACAATTCTTTCTCCTTTTTTCTATTTATGCCTGCTTTCTTTGTTTTGTTTTGGGGTTCTTTATCTCCTATCACATTTTGGACAATAATTCATCCATACTTAATCCTACCACTAATTTCTTTGTGTTTTTAAATACATTCTTTAAGCTATATATATGTCTGTCAACAAATGAAGGATCATTCTGGCTGCTGTGGTGAGAGTGGAATACGCATATTTTACTAAGGCATATAACAAATATACAACTAGAGGTGATGATAGAGCAGAGAAACCAGTTAAAAGTTTCTTACAATAATCTAGATGAGGAAGAAAAAAGTCTTCATGAGGGAGTATCATTTTTGAATATTTGTAAATCAAGAGAAAACAGCTTAAGTATTGAATCATAGAATGGAAACTTGGAGCAAAACTAACTGTAACTATGAGATTGGAAACTGTGCATATGTTAAAAATTTGACATACTAACTGACAACACATGATAATCAAAAAAGTAAAGCTGGTTTTTTTTTTAAAGGTTGTTTATTTATTTATTTGACAGACAGAGATCACAAGTAGGCAGAGACGCAGGCAGAGAGAGAGGAAGGGAAGCAGGCTCCCTGCAGAGTAGAGAGCCCGATGTGGGACTCGATCCCAGGATCCTGGGATCATGACCTGAGCCGAAAGCAGAGGCTTTAACCCACTGGGCCACCAAGGTGCCCAAAAAGTAAACCTGTTTTAAAAGGTTATCTATGTGACATAATTTAAAATATCTATAGTGGGATAACAAATAGTTTTAAATTCAGTGAAAAATTCTATTAAATTATAAACATAAAAGCTATTGCAAAATTTAAGAATTGGTGTGAAATCAAAATACAGTGATGTAATAATGGGATATTTCAACAGCTGACTTATGCAAATTTGTTTCTATGCACTAATAGACAAATACACAACTGAAGGCGAAAAGATAAATACAATTTTAATAATGCTACTTTCCATCCTATTTATCCAAATAATTTTTAGTTCTTATTCTTAATGTAGCTTAGAGTAAAATGGATTTTGCATGCATTTTGAAGTTCTATAAATTTTAACATGTGTATAGGTTTGTATAATTACCATTACAATTAGTACACAGAACATTTATTTCCATCACCTCAAAGCATTCGTCAGTCACATTTGTAGTCACATTTTCCCCATCCCAAACACAGACAACCACTGATCTATTCTTTGTCATTGTAGTTTGTGTTTTCAAGAATGTCATATAAAAGGTTCATACATGATATAAGCTTTTGAGACTGAATTTTTATCATCATATCTTCAAAATTCATTCAAGTATTACATGTTGTCATAGTTCACTCCTTTTTATTGCTGAATAGTATCCAATTATGTATATGTACCATACTTTGCTTATGTATTCACTCATTTAAGGACATTTGAGTTATTTCCATTTTTTATGATTGTGAATAAAACTTCTATTAGCATTCATGTAGAGGATTTATGCTTCGTTCTCTAGGGTAATAAGATTTCAATGTATATAGCAAATACCCAAGAATAACATTGCTAAGTCATGTGGTATGTTACTGTTTCATTTTATAAGAAAGTGCCAAACTGTTTACCAGAGTGTTGTTCTGGTTCTGGGTCAGTATGAATCTGAAAAAGCAAATATTTATTTAATCTTTTTTCCTATTGTTAATAATATAATTATATCCAGCTACCCTAGTGGTAATGTACAAAATTCCAGGTCTACTGAGACAGGTTAAACTGTCAAAATTGCAGAGAGTTTTTGTTTTTTCTTTCATTTAGAACCCATTAAGAGAAAAAAATATAACAATCAAGATGGAAGACCCAGGAGACTTTATTATCCTTGTAGATATGACGATATAAGTCACATTTTGTTCTGCATTTTAAAAATAATGTAAATATTTGTATTAGGACAAGTATAAATTTATATTTTGTGCAGAAGAGGGACTTTGTCTTTTTATTTCTTTACTTTTTGGATTTGTTGAGGTAGATATAAATACAAAAAGAAGTGATTATCTCTAGGGAGATTTTGTTTATTTGAGAGAGGGAGGTAGGGAGAGAATGGGAGAGAGATGCAGACTCCCCACGGAGCAGAGAGCCTGACATGGAGCTTATCCCAGGACCCCGAGATCATGACCTGAGCTGAATGCAGATCCTTAACTGACTGAGCCACCCAGGTGCCCCTTCTTCTTTTTTCTCTCTTTCTTTTAATATTTATTTATTTAGAGTTGGAATCTCAACCAACTGCGCCACCCAGGCACCTCTGTAAAGACATTTTCAACTATTTTAGTTTCTTTGAATGTTTGCTAAGTCTTTTTGTTTGCTTTTTATTAAGCTATATGTGTATAGATGTTTAAAATCTAGAAGAGCATAATATGAACATCTTTTGTTCACTCATTTATTTAACAAATGTTTATTAAGCACCTATTTTGTATCAAGCATTCCTTCCCTTATTACCTTTGGGAAAAAAACTGTACAAAAATATATACTTCCTTTTCATTAAATTGGAAGATTTAAATATCTCATTATCTTAAATAGTATATACATCCATATCTAATTATTTGCGTGTCTTTAATATTGATGCTGAAAGCTACTGTGGTTGATTACTTAGTCATTTTATTTCACATTTAAATTATTAAAGTCTCGAATTCAACCTGCTCACCTATGCAAAATAATGTGCAGAACAAGAACAATTATTTCCAATTAATATCATCGGCATTTAAAACATTGCTATGAATGTCAACTGATCTTTTCTAATAAGTGAAAATATCAATTAAATATCCCTAGTTTCTGTGACATATACATTCAGCACATCTCTCTCTCCCTGTGATATACTATTACATACGGCTTTTCAAACTGGTAGGTGTGTCTTGTTCAATTAATTTAGGCAAAGTTCACATAGCAGGCGTCATCTTATTGGATCTTGACAACTGTGTGTATAATTCAATCATACAGAAGTTTTTCTCTCTGATTTTCTTAAATCAAAGAAAATATGAAGGCAATTTTTAAGAATAAATTCTCTCAAACATTAACTCTATTAAAATTCTACATTTCCTTTATTTTAAAATTTTTTGGTCAGATCATTTTGCAAGTACATCTTACTCATTACAAAGATATGACTTAGCAAATTCTATTATTGCAATTTGAATTTGCATACATATTTAAACAAATATGAGTAAGTTTAACTTTTTAGATGCTATTTAAGCTTAAAATAGCCCTGATAATGGTTTTTAACTTGAAACTGCAATTTCTCCTCAGTGCCTTGCAAATTACATTATTTCTAGTGGGTAATAAAAAAATAATATCCTTTGCTTCATTTTCAAGAATCAAATAAGATAAGCACATGTATGCTTTGTGGACAAATACAAAATATTGCTTATACTAGGTATACCATAAATTCCAAATGTTTCATGCTTTGCCTGTGGTGGATTAGATAATGTAAATCATGAATTTAACAATAGAAATGTCATTTCTGAGCAGTTCTATTAACAAAAATGTATGACTTATCTTAAGCTTTGAAGTGATAAATGACAATTGGAAAATTAGTCAAAAAGTTCTGAAACTATTTTTAAGGATGCTTTATTCAGATTTATATTAATAATACTGTCTCTAGTGGTTTTTACCTTTCACCTTCATCAGCAGCCAAGATTCCCATGGAATATCCCTTGAAATTAGGCTGGAAACCAAGTAGGAGAGAAGGGTGGGAGGTGGGGATGGGAGTAAGTTGAGAACTGAGTCTGAAAAGGTGAATGCACTGTCTCTCCTTGAGCAAATCACAGGTTGGTAGAAAAAAAGACAGAAGATGTATACAACGAGAAATTCCAGTGGAGCCAGTAGTAGAAAAGTTTATGGGTGCTATAACAAGTATCCATTAAAGTATTTTATGCATGATCAGATTTGAATTTTAGCATAGTACCTTAATTAACAAGGATAGAGGATAATTTGGAGTTTGGGAGGTTGCAGTGAATCTGATTATTATAATCCACAGATTCAGGCCTGTACTAAGTGTCACCAATGATACAAATGCATGTTAAGAGTCAGTATGATTTGCTGTGTAACTGATTATGTGTGGTGACGGGTACAAGAAGGTTAAGAAATAGGATTGCTTCCAGGTTCCCCACTGAGAAGATTTTATGTTCAATGGATAACACAGGCTTTGAGGGTAGAGTGAAATGGAAAGCTAACTTTGTACTTAATGTACTTACTTGGGATACTGTAGACCATCATGCAAAGAAATTGACTGATATTTGAGGATTTTTCTCAAACTTATACAGCCCTCATTAGGTTTAGAAATACGTAAGTATGATAAAGTATGATTTGTAGGTAAAAATGTTAATTTTTTAGAATAACTTTGAATTTGGCTCACTGGCATCATAAAATAGTGGAGTAAGCTTAAATTTGTTTTTATTTATCTGAATATGTTGCTATGACCAAACAAACAATGATAGCAGTGACTTCGAACAAGAAAGATTTATTTCTCATTAATACAGACACTACTGCAAGGTTAGCTGACATTCCAAGGGAACTATCAAGCAAAGGATAGCCAGTCTTCTACTTCCACATCAAACAGGATTGTTGTTGCAATGAAAGACAGTCCTGGAAAAGCTTTTACCAGCAAAATTGCTTTCATCCTTAAGTAACATATGCCCCATCTGCACAAATTTCTCTGCCTAATTCAATCACAAGCCATACCTAACCTAAGGAAGGTAGAGAGGTTCTCTATCTACCCTTACATGTTCAAAAGGAGAACCAGAAATATTGGCAAATAGCACTTACATCTTCAACAGTTTTGAAGTCAGAAAAACTTTGGTTTCAAAACCAGTTTTGCCAATGTTTCTTCATTTATAAAATGAAAAAATTATATGAATGAACAAATCAATCCCAGTTTGTGTATCTGTAAAGATTTCTCTGGGTTTTGAAGGTGAACTTGTTTTTAAAGACCTTGTGGATCTTGTTTGTGATTTAATGTCCAACAAATTCTTTAAAAGAAGGTGCCATTTTGGATTGCCCATTATTAGACTGGTTGCTTATTAGAATTTGTTATGGTTGCTCATATTTGGACACAATATAATTAGATTGTCTCTAATTACTGATAGGAGGTCAAGTATATGATACATGCAAGTATAATGATTTAATACATGACCTTGTGTAAGACCAGTATCTTAGGCCTGAATTGTATTTGTCAACACGTAATTCCCTTAGGTTGGAATAACACACAGAAGACTTCCTCTCTGCAATACTCTGTCTCAGAGTTTACATAAGGACAATGTCCATTGACTCCACTAGTAAAAATAGTCTGCAAATCTTCCCAATGACATTTGACTGTAAACACATGTCCGTTTCAGTTATACAATTTTTATTAAATTAGGGACACAGATTAGAAAATGCCCAGTGAATTCAAATAATTGCATATTATTATCATGAGTGAGGTAATACATTACAAGCTATAATACAATTAATCTTTCCTTAGTGGCTTCTATAAATATGTCTGATATATACTAAGAAATTTAATTATTTTAAGCAGATAAATCTTACTCAATATTAGAACATCTCATTTAATTTAGGGAACTTTAATTTAGTAAAAAGTCATCTTTTTACATTCTTATTTCTGTTATTTAAAATGTTCTCTGTTTATTACAATCAGAATAGTATTTTTTATCAAAATGATACAAATATTCCTTAAATTTTAGAACTTGACACTTTTACTATTGGAAAGATTTATTGTACTCTGTTTAGCTACTTGTTTACTTAGGCTCTAGTGAGAGTTAACATTCAATTTACCCTTACTAGATGCCAGGCATTGTTATAAATGGGACATATGTTACTTCATTTAATTAAATTATTATTACTAAGTTTCATAAAAGATTATCTATAAATATATTAAAAAATCAGCTTCCTTAATTTCCTGTGAATAATTTTCAAATTAAGAGAAAATACTTAGTTTTCTTTAAACATTAAACAGGAAAAAATATGTAAAATCATTTAAGTGTATTGATATATGTAAGTTGTTCATTGATAATATACTTTTACATTGTTTTAAAATAATATGAAATAATTTGGAATCACTAATTTTTATAAAGATAAAATGTTAAAATATGCATTTAAACTAAAAGAAAAGAAAGGTAGAGATCAGCACATATATTTAAGAAGCAGTACTACAGTATGAGAACTTTCTCACTGTAGAGAAAGCACCTGAAAAATACACAGCAAGTTTAGCATTCAAATGACTACATGTTTGCTAACGTTACTGTTTATTGTATATGAACAAACTTTAAGCTAATGACAAAACTAAGATTTCTGGGGTTAAAAATATGACAAAACTATATATCCCAGTAATTCCAAAGACTGATAAATTATCATTTAAATATTTATTTGTTGAGCATTTACAATGTAAAAGGCATTATTAGGTACTAATGAAGAGGCATCCGAGCTATTACCTAAGTATCAATTAATCAATTTAGGTTAAAGTAGTGAAAACACAAATTCCTTAAAATGTAATTAAGACATGGTCAAACTGTGCTTGTATATGTGTGCATGTGTGTGTGTTGTACATAAACAAATTAAAGGATTTACCTTCAAATGTTTAAATAGTTCTACTAGTAAACACCATAAACATGAGTCTTTATTATCTTCATCTGCTTTGTTCCAGATTTAAAGGCACTCTTATCCCCCATGCTTAGAGTTGACTATATACATTTATCTGAAAGCTTCCTTTTTTGAAACTAATGTACAGAATGTCCAAGAGCAGTAAAGAATGAATAACAGCAACAATTTTGTTAGTAGTTATATTTATAAGTACTCCCAAAGGACCTTTCTTAAAGGGAAAAAATAAAGAAAAATAGAAGAAATCTGTCAATAAAAGCTGGCAGATCCTACCCACATTTAAAAGTTAAAGTGAAAAAAAAAAGTTAAAGTGAAGCTGATGAGTATTTGAATAAAATGAGTAATATCCAATAAGTGAGTTATAAGTATATCAAAAATTCCCATAACAAAGATAAGTTAGTAAGATGTCATGTTTTACAACAAATTTCATCAGCAAAAATCCAAAGATGTTAACTATTTCTTACGTGTCTGGATGTGGAGATGTGTCATCCACATCCATTAAGGAGAGTTATTGCCCCAGCTGCTGGGAGTGCTGATGGCAGGAAGTCTTCAATGGGCAGTCACCTCAGAGATTTCCTCAGCAGAAGAGTCGCATCTTCCAAAGTCAAACTCTTCTCAGAGCAGTGCACATCCAATACTGTCAGATGAAGAAGTATAAAGTGTAAAGGCCCAACCATTTCCCACTTTAATTAGGCATTTTTAGTTCCACACTAGTCCTGAGCACCAGAAGCTCTAGTTACTGTATGGCTCTTCATTTTACCTCTCTCCAGGATGCTCCCTACCCTTCTCCCTTCTATACATTAAAGGTTGTCTCAACATCTGACTTTCAGAATATCCAACCTCTAACATCTTATAAATACGATTTAACTTTTAAAAATGACATTGAAATTGGATTCCGCTAAGATCTCTTTTTCCCTTATACCTGGGACTGTTGCTCTATTTATTCATATTTGATTTTCTGTGAGAAAGTATGAAACATAGACATAGAAAATCTGGAATGAATATTGTAAAATCTGTGATATCTATGGTGCCTTTGAAAGAGCTAATAGGCCAGGATTTTGATGGCAATAATCACATAAGCCAGAAACCAATAAAAGCCTGGTTTGTTTTCAAACTGTGTAAGAATGGCAAAATTAGACATGCACTGTGAAAATAAGTGTAAAGTTTAGACACATATTCTGTTTTTCACACTGTCTTTAAAAGACAGCAGAGGCCTTAGCATCTTCTATTTTACACATGAAACTATTTTGAAATCTGCCTATGATCACAGAATTTTGTGATGTGCTAAAGTGTTTATAATATTCGGCTTTTAAAATTTCAATTAGCAAGTGCTAATTAGCATCTAAAATGAAGAAGAGGTCCCAGAAAGGTTGTAAGAAGAACAAGAAAGATAAAAAGGTGAGAAGCCTAAGTAAAGAAAGAAAAGTACTTCAAAGCAGAAAACAGAAGAATAAAGGGACAGAAGGTGGGAGAAGGAGGACCAAAGAAAGAAACTATTCTGAGGAAAGTAAAGGAAGGAAATGCACAAAATTCTTTGTTTGAAAGGCTTATTTTTCTTGCCTTTGCTTTCAAACAGGATTCTGTAAATGTTTTCTGTTTATCTGATTGAATTTTATTTTTTTATTTTACCTCACAGTGGAATCTGAACAGAGTGAAATCCAAATCAGCTATGAATGGTTTTCTATTTTCAGTAGTTAATAATTATAGACAGCACCATATACCAACTTTACTCTCAGTTTTGTTTTTTGTTTTGTTTTGTCTTAAAATGTACACAATCTGATACAAAAGTACAATTTGAGAAAGTTGTTAACAAGTCAGTGTTTTTATGAATATAAAAATTTCAGAAAAATCCCATAAGAATTTATTTCTTTTTACGAGTTGACAACTCAAAGATTTTAATTAAAAATATCTTTCACATATCCCATATGCACCCAATAAGGCTAAAGTTGTCTAATTGGCTATCTAAGCTGTAGGCAGCTGGAGACAATTCTCAAATTTCTTATAGGAAGAAAGCCAAAATAAACAGCAGGAAAATAATATGTCATTGAGAACATCACCCAAGTCATGCTTTAGTAAAGGATAACAACAGAAGTCTCATAAGGCAAAGCAGAGCAGATGGTTCCAAGAATCTTTTGGACTAGGTTATTTTTGTTCTTAGGCCAGAGCTTATGAGGGAAAGCAAATACGCCCAGAACAAATTAACTCGTGCATACGGATGTGGGCGTTAGCTCCCTAAGGTGAGAATCAAATTCACAAACCTAACATTTAATCAGAACCGTTGTTTCTAACTAGCATGTCATGCTCTATTGCTTCCAGATAATACACCATATGATTTCCAGTCAAATGCTAATGATGAATAGAGATGACAGAATGGAGAGAACAGCAATGAGTTGAACCTACTTTTCTCCAAATAGTTGGGGGTGTGGGATGGGGAACTACAAGCCTTCACACCAGGGTATTGAAGGAAACCAGAGAGCCTGCCTGTCTTCTAACTTGATCACATAATACATTCATAGCTCCATCACTGATAACACACCTTAAAAATCATACACAACTTCATATGTCACAGTGTGGAATATATAAACATGATGAACATTGAGCAAATTGGGTAATAATATTGAAGAGAATCATGTGTTACAGACACAGCTTTAATGAATGAAATAATTTGGCTTAGATACTGGGTTTATTTTGACCATTATTTTCATCAGGGCTTAAGTTGTTACTTATTTTCATAATGTAGTGACTAAAAACATTGCATTTACAATTGCCAAATTGTTAAGAAAATTGACCAAAAAATCACTTCAAAGAAATTAAAAATTTTCAAAACTATATTTGTGAGAGCTTTATAAAGCAGTGTGTGTCTCCATGAGTATGTGAGTGTACATGTAAATATGTATGTAGATGAATAAAATATCTTGTCGAGTTTATCTTTGAAGACCATAAAGAGCTGTTAATAAAAACAAACAAACAGATGTGACCTGATGCAGTTCCTTGCCAGTGAAGCAGTAACAAATGTTGAGCTGTCATACCCTAAAAATTAGTACTTTTTATAACTGGATTCTCAAAGAATTGTAAAACTTTTCACACTTTAAGGATGACTCTTGGCATTCTCTTACAATTTGAATAGCTTATTACATAAATGATTTATGCCTTCAATTTTAAAATTATGATACAATCATGTAGTATGTTGTCAGAGTATCATATCATATGTGATCATGTTTGTCATCTAATATCTTTTTGTCCTTATTTTCCACTGAATATTGCCCAAATTCCTCAATACTCAACAGTGCCCCTCAGTACCATGGGACAGGTATGTATGTGGCATTACAGTTGTCAAAGGAAGCATTGGTTTGACCCTGCACAAGGACTAGTGAGTGGCACTGAAATTTGGTAGATGGGAGCCAGTGATGTTAAACATCCCTCAAAGAATTGTTATGAAGAACAAAGAATTGTCCAATATACCAGTAGTCCCTCTGCTAAAGAATGCTTAATCAAAATCTGACATGAGCATATCTCCTAAACTTAGATTCGGCCATTCTAATTCACATAATCTACTTAAATGGTCTTGGTATACCATTTCCTTTTCCTGAAATGCTTTTCACTTTTTCCACTCCTTGTCATCATGAAGCTAGACAACTAACTCATTTTTCCAATTTCAGCCCACATGTTGCTTCCTTAGCAAAGTGTTCCCTAACTCCCTGTTTCATTACTTTTTTTTCTCTGCATTCACAACACCCAGAAAGTCCTACAAACAGTACATGTGCACCTGCTTGTCTGATTTTATGTGTTTGTATACTGCTTCATTTAGACAGGTATCGTTTCATATTCATCTGTGCATATGGGCCCTCCAATATATTGAAATGCATGTATTCATTACATGCTCAATGAATGTTGAATGAAAACAATAGAAAATAAAAAGTGCAAATGAATGAGTAAATAAATACATGTGAAAAATAAGCACATGGAATTTTCTGAAAGACATGTTACAATGTTATTTGGGAAAGTGCTCCTGCTTTAAAAGAAATAACACAGATGTGCCTGAGGACCATAGAGAAGAATGTAAGCTGTTTACAATATGGCATACTGAATGTCATATTTTTAAATGTGTAGATAATTCTTTGTGCTTCAAATGAAAGATTGTGAAAATTTTAAGTGTAGAGTTATAAAATATATTTGTTTGACAAAATATAGAACCCAAGTAGATTATAAATATGGTTAGGTGACAGTATTTTTAATCTTTCCTAAATTATTTGGATTAATTTAGATTGTTATTGAGTTGTTTGGACTGAAATGCTTTTTGTAGATTTACAGAAGTAATATCAAAATAATCTGTTATTATTTAAAAGAAATGAGAAAAAAGAAATGAGCAAAACATAGATTTCAAGTTAGTTTATTAAATGCCTATTTAATTTTTATATGAGTTAGGTTCTTTGCACATTTTATGG
>ML094963.1:389-16795 GCA_003697995.1 Taxidea taxus jeffersonii | reverse complement strand
TCGCATACTTAAAATTAACTTCATCAGCTCATGGCATATAATTCTTTATACCTTGCTTGAATTGATGAAAACATGGGCTAAAAGAGGACCAGGCACTGTTGCTACTCACTCACCCATCTACCTCAGATCCTGGTTTACAACAACCCAAACAAACAACAGCCAATTCTCAAGGAAAACACACTTGAGAGGACTGACAAAAAAAATGTCAGTTTCTGAACCAGTTTCTAGACCACTTGATTTTCTGAAACCGGAGTCATTATAGCTTAAGAGAAAGAAGAAAACTGGTAGGAGGGACTCACGGGGTTTACCAATACACCACCTGCACTGCATCTGAGCAGCTTCCAAAGCTCCTTCCCCTGTGGTTTCCTCGTGTTTTCCTCAATGATGATGAGCTGATGACACGGTGGAAGCCTGGCAACAGGCCGATTACTGGCCTGGAAACCGCTAATCCTCCAGTGCATTTCATTCAGAAAAGATGTAGACATTTAGGGAGGGTTTAAAATACTGACAGCCGGGTGTGCCAGGACGTCTGAAATGTCTCCTCTAGAGTGGTTAGGAGCTATTAAATATATGACTTCAGGGTTGGTTTGTTAGGTTTTTTTAACTAAAAGGTGTTTTAGGGCACATTAATCTGGGTTATAAAATACTCAGCTGTCTAGTTAGAGGCCTCAATTTTAAGTGCTGACTGCTGAGGCAACAGTGCAATCCGCACTGTTGGGCACGAGGAACAGCAGACAGCTTGCTGCCTGACTGCCCGGGGCAGGGGGGTAGGGAGGCAGGGGGCGGGGGGCCTCCAGGCCAATGCACTGGCCTGGCCTGCCTCCACCCCCACTGAACACCACTATAAACATGGGCATGAGGGAAAGAGAAGAAGCCCTGAGCCATGATTTCCATGGGGGCAACGGAGGGGGAGGGAGCAGCTAAGAGACTCAGGGTCAACTCTGGTGCTCCTGCTCCAATGGCAGCCTCAGCAGGCCCTCCTTGGATGCTCGAGTCAGGTTTGAGTGTCCATCCGTAAAGTTCTAAGGCTTGTTCTCCTCAGTTGCAGCCCGTCTCCCCACAGGCTCCTGCAAGGACTCCTGTCTCACCTACTATGCCAGTCTTTACACTGTCTCTGTCGGTGCCTTCCCTACAGCTGCTAGAACTCCCTGCTTCATTAACCCCTCATTATACGCTAACACTGAGACTTTCTAAGAATTGACCCAATACATTATCATGCGCTGTCTCGTAGGCAAGCCACATAATTTATTTCCCAGGTCTGAGACATTTATTTTCTGCTCGTAAATGTGTTTTGTAAATTCAAAATTCTAGTTTGAATTATGGCGTTTAGATGATTGATATTTCATAGTGTTCTGCAAAGAGCACCAGGACTTCCAGGTGTCTAACCACTGCCTTGGCCCAATGCTCAACAGAGAGTGTCATTCTACCCCACATGCAGGGCTCTGGGACCTCAGGGAGAAACACCTGGAGCAGTGAGTGGTTCTCCACCTGGCTGCTCATTAGAGCTTTGAAAACCCACCAAGCCCAACCCACAGCCACACCAGTTAAATCAGAACCTCTGAGCATGGGGCCTGGGCATCAGTATTTTCAAAAGCTCTCCAGGTGATCACATGTGCAGTTGATAACTGAGAACCACAAACCCGAAGGAACTTCTGTGCCTCGGGGGACCATGGGCCCAAGTGAGAAAACACTAATGATGACAATAACTACCATTCACTATCTGTTTTTTTTTTAATTAAAATATTTTATTTATTTGTTTGACAGAGATCACAAGTAGGCAGAGAGAGGCAGGCAAAGAGAGAGAGGGAAGCAGGCTCCCCACTGAGCAGAGAGTCCGATGTGGGGCTCGATCCCAGGACCCCGAGATCATGACCTGAGCCGAAGGCAGAGGCTTAACCCACTGAGCCACCCAGGTGCCCCCATTCACTATCTTTGTATACCCTTCTTACACCAAGCACTCTGCAAGGACTACCTCATTTAATCCTCACAACATATCCCTGAGGGACGCGTTGTTATGCTGATTTTGCAGAAAGGAAACCAAGGCTCAAGGTGGCTGATAACTTGGGCAAAGTCATAGAGATAGTAAATGTGAGTCACTGCCTCCACTCCAGGTAAGGAAAAATTGGGTAAGATTTTTAAATGGGTGACAAATTTATAGAGACAGAAAGTGGACCAGTGGTTGCCAGGGACCAGGGGTGGGGGGATGAGGAGGTACATTTAATGGGCACAGAGGTTCAGTTTGGGAAGATGAAAAAGGTTTTGGAGATGGATGGTGCTTATGGTTGCACAAAACTGAATGTATTTAATGCCACTGAACTGTACACTCGGATATGGTTCAGACGCTAAATGTCAGGTTATGCATCTTTTGTCATACTTTAAAAAAATAAAAACAAGAGAAATTTAAAAATAAAATAAAAATGGGTGGGGGGAGAGAGGGACTCCGTGCCCTGTCTCATGCACAGCACAATTCCAGGTTATCTCCTGGTTATCTTGTGTTTTTTTACAGCTCTCAGTTGTAGGATACAGAGTGTAATGCCAATAAATTGTGTCCAGCAGAGATCCCATAGATACTGGCCAGTTTTACACCTAATAAGCAAAGTTACTTCCACTTTCCTGATTGCCTATACAATGGTAGTTCTTTGAATTCTCCTTTGAACCAGTGGCAACATCGCACCAGTTCCCTAATGACCTGATTACATAAAATCTTTATATATGTTTGTTTTATAACTGTTGCTCAGAATTACCACCGTATGTCATGTTTCCCTGATGGTTTCTGATGATAAACTACAAAGACCTAAGTTCTCCCGGTTGAGGTTTGCTTCTCATAAGATGATGCTTCTAGCTACCACAGAACACAAAGCAGACTTTCCGTCTGACCTGGCATGTAACTGTATGCCCTTGCTGCCCCCCCGCCCCCACGGAGTGTGTATATATAAGCGCCCAGAGAAAGATCAGGGGCTGCCTCAGCCCTGCACACACTCCAGCCCTCTTTCGGAAGGTGAGAACACACTGGGCTACTGGGTGTGAGGTGAAAAGTCCCAGGCAGCCTTGGGAGGGAGCCCTGTTTCCCAGCTGAGTGGATGGCGAGGGGTGGGGAGACCCCCACTGCTCCCCTCCCATCAGCCACTCGCATGCTTTTCTCCCTGATTTCCAGTAATGTGCCCTCGACACAGCCCAGAGCAGGTGATAAAGAAAACTCTATGAAACCCATGCTGAAGCAGAGAGGAACAAAGGCCAATAGAGAAGCCAAAAAACCCACAGCAGAGAGCTCCTTGAGGGCATCTAGAAAGGCAGGATAAATTCAGAAAACGAAGGGCTAGGAGAAGAGGGAAAACAGAGCTATCAAGAAGGAAGAGGTCAGTGAGCCACTGGTAGCGGGGCAGGTCAAGGTCAGACCTCCCAGCCTCTCCATGCTGGTGGAGAGTCCACTGGCACAACCTCAGTGCACAGCAATCCCACTCAAGCTGTCACAATTCCTCGGGCACACATCCCCTGACCCAGCAGTGCCAGTTAGAGAAATCTGTCCCACAGATATAACCACACTGTAGAATAAGACCTTAGGACAAGGTTAGTCACTTGGGCATAGTTTATAAGAGAAGATTAACAGAATCTAAATGCCCATCAATAGGGGATAGGTTAAGCCAATCATGGTCCACAGAATAAAGCATAATGAAGAAGGCTATGTATAGTATTCTACAATTTGTATAAAAGGAGGGAAAAACACAGAGATACATCTATTTGCACATATAAGCATTAAATATACTAGGAAAAAAACACAAGGAACAGGTAACACAGGCTGTCTACCAGGAGGAAAACACGGAGTGGTTGGGAGGCAGCACGAGAGCGAGACTTTCCAACTTCTGTATCTTCTATATCAGAACCATGTGAATGGATCACGTACTCAAAAACTGAACAACTTTTATCTTCTTAAGCAAGTATATGGAATCTTCTGGAAGAAGCATGCTACACACAACACGTTCTCTCTCAAATGAACCATTTCACCTGAGCAAAAGCCTTGTAAGCATGTATTTCTCCCACCACCCACCTCTGGGGACTGACAGCTACAAACCCGCAGGCTGGCAAACACAAGTTCAGACCCATACCATTCCAATAAGCGTGAATATTAAACACACACCCAGACAAACCACGAGAGACTCTTAATCATAGGCAACAAACTGAGGGTTGCTGGAGGGGTGGGGTTGGGGGTTGGGGTAACTGGGCAATGAAGGGCACGTGATGTAATGAGCCCTGGGTGTTGTAGAAGACTGATAAATCACTGACCTCTACCTCTGAAACTAATAGTACGCAGTATATTAATAACCTGAATTTAAATTAAATTAAATTTAAAATAAAGTAAAATAAAGCATCCAGAAATAGATCCATACTTGAAAAACAAGAACAAAAGAGCACACCCACGGAATCAAACACAAAGCAAACAAACAACAACAAAATAGATTCTCCATTTCTACAGCTCCCCCCTGCCCAGGAAAGTCAGCCTCACAAACCCCTCCTGGGGGTTTTGCCCAACAGGAAACAGGTTCAAGAGCACGAAGTCAGGCAGTAGCAGCAGGAGGGATAATGCTTGCAGAGCCCACAGCTGCCCTCTTCCTAGCTCATGAATGCACATCACTGACCTCCAGCCTTCTCTTTGGAATGGCTGCCAGAAAATACCTACCAGCCCCACACACTCTTCCTTTCTACAAAAACTATCAAGTGTCCTGCTTGGAAAAGTTACTTTACTACAATCAAACTCTTTGCATTTCTCTTTTACAAGTTTATAGAGTTTATATTAATTGGAGCACAGTCATTGACTAGTATGGGGCACAAGACAGGAAAGCCCCCAGGACCCACACTTCTAAGTGATGTAACAAGGTTACTGAACCCCCTTAAGTCTGCTTCCTTATCTGTAGCAATTATGATATTTAGAACAGCTATTTTTAAAAAAAATCAAGTTTCTAGGGAATTGCCTGTGGTTTTGCTAGAGCTTGCATGTCCTGAATTGTAATTCTCTGCTATTCCTGAATAAACCTACTTTTGCTAGTAGTAAAAAAAAAAAAAAAAAATCAAGTTTCTGGAGGTATACTTTGCATTCAGCAAAACTTACCTTTTCAAATTATTCAGTCAGATGTATTTAGGTAAATGTACACAATCATATGACCACCAATACACTCAAGATATAGAAGATTTTCATTGTTCCCAACCTCTCAATTCCTCCCAACTTCTTTTCAGTCCATCCCTTCCAGCATCCTGGACCCGTTTTCCATTCTAATAGTTTTGATTCTTCTAGAATATCATACAAATGGAATCATATAGTGTGTGGCCTTTTGTGGTTTCAAATTCATAATGCTTTTGACACTTGTTTATGTTGTTTCCTCTATCCCTTTTTATTGAATAGCATTCCCCAATGTGTTTGTCAGTTCAAGGGTAGGAGTGAGGTTTACTTTAAGGAGGTTTAACTCCTGCCAATGATGGAGGCTTGGCAAATCCAAACTCTGCAGGGTAAGCTAGCAGGCTGCAGACCTCAGCAAGAACTGCTGCCTCACCTCAAGCCCCAAGGCAGTCTGGAGGCAGAATTCTCTCTTCATCACAGGAATCTTTTTGTCTTAAGACCACTAACTGATTGAATAAGGCCCACCCACATTTTGGAGGATAATCTGCCTAACTCAAAGTCTACTGATTTAAGTATTAACCTCAGCTAAGAAATATCTTTACAGAAACATCTAGAATAATGTTTAGCCAACTGGGTATCATGGCTTAGCCAAATTACAACCCAAAATGAACTATCACACAAAATCACAAAGATTTTATCCTGTTTTCTTCTATAATTGTCATAGTTTGTAGTTCCTGCATTTAAATCTATGATCCATTTTAAGTTCATATTTCCATGTGCTACAGTACATTCCCTTTTTTTGGTGTACAGATGTCCAGTTCTTCCAACACCATTTGTCGAAAAGACTGTTCTTTCCCTGCTGAACTGCCTTGGCATGTTCGTCAAAAATCAATTGACCACATGTGCGTAGATCTATTTGTGGACACCCTATTCCTTTCTCTTCATCTTGTCTGCCTTGATTATTTTAGTTGTACAGCAAACCTGGAACTCAAGTAGTAAAAGCCCTCCAACTTTGTTCGTCAAAACTGCTTTGGCTAGTCTAGGGCATTTGCATTTTCATATTAATTTTGGACTCAGCTTCTCAACTTCTACCGAGAAAGCCTGTAATGGTCATTTATTTAATGCCGGAAATTGTGCTCCACAGTTGTCAACTCATTTAGTCTACACAGCAACCCCACAAGGTTGGGATTATCCTCATTTTTCAGATGAGGACACTAGTGACCTTGTGTCCTCTGCTCAGGACTCGCTGCCTGCTATTCAGACCCCAATCTTCAGAGCAGGAGGTGGCCACTGTGGCATCGGCTGTGTCTCCTCCTGATGGCTACCACATCCAACACTAAGCACAGTTCTAAGTACTTTGCATATATTGATTTAGTTGCTTAAACAATCTAATGAAGTAGTTACAGTTATTTCTTACTCATTTCAGAGGTAAACTCCCCAGGATCACAGAGGTGGTAAATGTGCTGGCATCTGAACCCAAGGCTGTCCGGTTCCCACATCCACGCTCACACCTTCCCTCTATACTACACAGCCTTGATAGGGAATTTCAAAGTGGATACAAAACTCTGGGAATGGTGTGCATGTGGCATGGGGAGAGGGTTGGGGGAGAGAGTTGGTGGAAAAGACCCTTTGGCCTAACCCCTTCCACAAGATAGCCTTGTTCTCTCTGTGCACCAATGGGGAGGAAAAACCTGGAAGGAATGGCTAGCGCTCATGCTGGAAGGAGCAGGGACAGTTTAGGCACTGGAAAAAGGGGCAGGCCTTGCCCTAGGTATGGGCCTCAGAGCCTAATAGGGCTGGTTCTCCCCCAGGTCTGCTTAACTGGCCTTGACCCTGTTATTTCATGTTCAGCAAGTCCCTTTCCTATAGCATGGCAGAGACAACAGCAAAGGCTTCTCAGAGCCGCTGGGAGATTTTCATTGAGATAGTATATGCAGAGTGCCAGTCCAGTGCTTCTACAAGTACTTGAACACAACTTCAATCAACCTGATTTTATGTTTGACGAATTGCTAAGGTAGCATATGCTTATTTTAATAAGTGGAACAAGGGGCGCCTGGGTGACTCAGTTGGTTAAGCATCCGACTCTTGATCTCAGCTCGGGTCTTGATCTCAGGGTTGTGGGTTCCTGTCCCACATTAAAAAAATACATAAAAAAGGAGCGATACAATGGAAAAATCTGTAGAACAAAACTAATCATCTTCCACACCAAGTAACCAACATTAGCAGTCCCCTGGGTTCCATTCGTTTCTCCCTACTCAAGCAAATACAAGCATGTTTGCAAAGAGAACTGGATTTGTAACAAACGACATCATACTGTACCCATCCCTTGTTACCTGGCTTCTTCATTTATCAGTGGATATAACCGGTCAATATAAGTTCTAACTCTCTCAATTTCTTTGTGCATAAGTATATATGCAAATATGCAAATTTACATAGACATTTCCATATGACCTTTAGTTCTCTCTCCTTCCTTCCAGCCCCTCCTGTACCTCCATAAAGCACTGCCATGTGGCCACCTCCTCCCTCAGTTATCAGCCCGTTCCCTCTGCAGTAAACCCTGGGGGCCTGGGGGGTACGCTCTCTGAACAAACTCCTTGAGGACATGGTCTGTACTCCTAAGTGTCTAAATCCCTGTGTCACCACTCAGGGTAGTGGCGGATATCAAGTGGATATGTGGCAGACATTAATTCTGTGAATAGAACCATTTTTCTTCCTAACTACATTTGTATCAAGTAACCTCTGTCCATTGCTTTGGGAGGAAACAAAAGCTGCAGTGAAACATCCCAGGACCAGCTTCCTGGAAGCTCTGCAGAAAGATGCTTCGCGTGCAGATTGCTAGAGGCTCACCACCCTTGCTACACGATCGGTGCGTGGCGACGAGGTGCACAGCATTTATTCACCAGCAAAATAACTACTGGTATTGAAATAAAGAAACTAAGTTGTATGGAAAGATTTTTAACCAAAATGCGAGAGGACTGTGGAGAGAATGTGTTCATGTAAAACCAAGGCTTTTCTTGAAAAGAAAAAAATCCCGATTTCTGTTTTAGTACCAAATATCTCAGGCATTATCCAACGGTGGAACAACTCGAAAGGACAGAAGAGAGAGAAAATTAGGAGGCAGAAGGGGCTGCGCTGGGCCACCAGGCATTTGTAAAAGGGGACGGATGTGAAGGAGTCAAAAGAAGGGAGGGTGGCTTGGGCTTCTGCTTGAGGACTGAACCAACGGGCGCCCTCCATCAACAAAGGGACCATGGGAAAAGGACTGGGTTTGGAGAAGGGCACAGGGTCATCGCTGTGTATTCAGATCTGAAGTAGTTGTGAAGAACCCATGCATCATTCAGATAAAGATGCCCATGAGGGCAGCTCAATGGGTGGATCAGGAGATAGAGAGGAATAGGTGCCTGGCTAGAGCTGGTGAGTCAAGGTGGGTGTGCAGAGTGAGAGCAGATGAGGGCTGAGAGCCCCAAGGAAAGCCAACTTTGGAGGTAGAAACAGCAAAAGGAGTTGGAGGAGGCAGCGTCAGAGAAGAAACCAGGAGGCAGAGCATCAGGGAGCCAGGGGAGCGGCATGGGGGTAGGGGTGGGAGGGTGGGCAATACGCAAATTCTAGGCGGGTTCCCCAACAGAAACAGATCTTTCCCCCCCCTCTTGTTCACTGGTATAAAGCAGGCACTCAATTAATACTTACTGGATGGGTGAGATAACAGATAACCCTAGATAAACATAGGGTTAGGGTTAGGGTTAGGTGAGAGCAGTGCCACAGAAGCAAGGGGGTCAAGAGCCAAATTACTGGGAGATCCTGAGCTTCCGTGTCTAACAGCCAATTTACTCCAGGGATGTTTGTGACTCAGGATAACCACTGTCCTTGTCAGGTTTCCTGTTCTAATTGAAAATGTGTTGGTCAATACAACACGGAAAATAATTGGTCTTAATATGAAAATTGTGCAAACAGCTAATCAGAGTTCTCAGTGAGCCTCTTAAAACATGACTTATACATTTTTACATGTAGTTTCTACCCAATTCCCAACTCCCAACTCCATTAAGTCTGAGGACTTGTCCTGTGCACAACTCCACCCCTACTTGGTGGATAAGGTATTACAACCACACACTATTAGCTACGAAGCAAAATCTCCATGAGAACAGAAGACACTGCCCTTGTCAGAGCCCTGGTGTAACAGAAAGGACATTTACATGGAAGCCAGGGGATCCTGGTTCTGGTCTCAGCTCTGGCATTTTCTAGCTTGTACCAGTTACTCCCCTTTGGGGGCCTCCCATTTCCTGACAACTCTAAAAGAAAAATCTGTCTATGTGTATGTCACGGGGTTCTGGGGCTGAGCAACACAAATGTGAAAATAATTTGCAAGGTGTAACATGTTGCACCCATGTGCAACACCATTACTGGAATTCTGCTTTGTTAAAATACCTATGCAGTTGAGGTTCCAGGCAGGAAAACATTTGCAGGTTATATCTACCATGTGCAAGGTGACAAAGAAGATATTCTAACAAGAAGTAGCCCATAGGAAGTCCACAATCCAAAGTTATAAACCACACGGTTGAAACATGCTGGCTCAGAGCAAGGACACTGGAACCAGATGGCCAGGGTTTGAATCCCAGTCCTGACACTTTCTAAGTGAAACTCTGGATGGGTTAGTTATCTAACCTCATCTTACCTCAGTTTCCTCATCTGTGTGGTGAGGATAGCGAAGGTGTGGTGAATCACTGAAGAGCTCCTGTAAAAGGAGTTCTTGCAAGAGTAGTTGCATCGTCTAAGTAAGTGCAAGCAGTTTACACTCAACAACACTTTCCCTTCCTTCAGCATGGGCCTTACTGTGTGAATCCTGTGCTGGGCGCTGCATATGTCGTGCCTACTTAGATTTCATAAGAGTGGCGACTCACATTCTCACATTTAGTCCTTATGGAAACCCTTGAAGTTTGGGGAGGAGTCCGAGGTGACTGGTTGACTCAGCTGGTAGAGCACGTGACTCTTGATCTTGGGATTGTATATTTGCGCCCCACGTGGGGTGTAGAGATTATTCAAAAATAAAATGTTAAGGGGTGTCTGGGTAGTTCAGAGTCCATTTAGGTTTCTCTCTCCCACCCATGAGCACGTTCTTTCTATCTCTCTCTCTAAAACAAATAAATCTTTTTTTTAAAGGTTTCATTTATTTATTTGACAGAGATCACAAGCAGGCAGAGAGGCAGGCAGAGAGAGAGGAAGGGAAGCAGGCTCTCTACTCGGCAGGGCCTGATACAGGACTCGATCCCAGGACCCTGAGGCCATGACCCGAGCAGAAGGCAGAGGCTTAGCCCACTGAGCCACCCAGGCACCCCAGAATAAAATCTTAAAAAAAAAAAAGTTTGGTTAACAATTTGAAAGTCATGAAGTGAAGAAATTTGCCTGCATCACTGACTCTCAGCCAGTGGTCATTTTGCCTCTCAGGAGACACTTAGCAATTTCTGGAGACATTCTTTGTTGTCACAACTAGGGAGAAGGGGGTCCTACTGGCATCTAAGGGGTAGATGCCAGAGATGTTGCTAAACATTCTACCATGCTTAGGACCAATTCCCACAAGAAGAACTGGGTGACCCAAAATGTCAATGATGTGGAAGTCAGCAAACCCTGGCCACATTAACAAGTAGTTAATAAGCAGTGGAGCAGGTACCCGTACCAAAGTCTTTGGATTCCAAATCCATTGCTCTTCTTCTGGGCCAAGGACAAAGAGATGTGGGAGATAAACTCAGACCCAAGTCAGAGTGATAGTCTGGTGGGGAGCTCTGAGTACCTAACAAGCAGTATCCAATTATTAGAGAAACAGAGTGAATGGGCAGCATTTCACCAGTTGAGAGGAGAGAGAGTTCCATGCAGGATATCTCTCTGAGAGGAACTGACTGAGCCAGGTTCCGAATGAGCAGGCCTTATAGGGGCAGAGTGGGCACATAATGCTTTTTGGGAGGTCTTGCAGGGAAGAATCTACAAACTGAGTTTCCCAACAGCAACTACTGTAAGCTCAAGCAATAAAATACTGCCTTCAAATTTCTGAGGCAAAATCATTCTCAGGTTTCATACCAAGTTGTCACATAAGTGACAGGTTAGAATACCAAGTTGTCACTTGAGTGACAGGTTAGAATAAAGATAATTTTTTCAGACATGCAGACTCTCAAAACATTTATCTTCATGTTCCCTTCCTTTGGAAGTTACCAGTCACAAGCACCAGCAAAGTAAGGGTAACATGGGTTCCAGCAAATGGGATCTAGCACAGGGGAGAGGTGAAAGGAATTCTCAGGATGACTCTGTTCAGGCAGAACTAGAGAACAAGACAGATCAAACTGGAATGGAAAGATGGATGGTTCCAGAAGGGATATCTCAAGGGAAATAAAACTGGATTAATTATGAAAAATTGTACTAAGAACTGCTTTACAGAATTGTTGGATGGTAGCGGGCACTCTTAATTATAAGTTTGAATAAAACTAAACAAATAAAAAAATCAAGGCAATTATGACGTCCAGGAAAAACAGCAAGTTATATAAAAATGGAAATGTGATTAATTATAGTACAATTCTTGGCTCACCAATGAACAGCAATTACATAATCACAGTTATTATGAATCTGATCAAGACTGTCATGTAACTAGATTGAGAGAGTATGGAAGAGAAAGGGGCAATAGATTATGTCTAAAGTTGATCAATCTCTCCCATGCACTCATTCTCAGGAAGAGATCACAGCTGTGCTATTCAATACAGTAGCCAACAGCCACATGTGGCATTTTAATTTTAGTTAATTAAAATTAAATATGAAATTCAGCCACAAGCAACATTCTAGGTACTCAATAACCATGTGTTGCTACTCTATCAGACAGCACAGATACAGAACATCATTTCGCCATCACAGAAAGTTCTGTTGGATAGTGCTATACTAGAGGGTGTATCACATCAAACCTAGGAAGTAAACCAAGAAAACAAACAAACATGAGGAGATCAACATATATGAAAGTGGTAAGCAAAATCCCTAGGATAATAGTGAAGAGTGACATTTGTCAGAAGGCCCTAAGGACCACCAGTCTGGACTGAAATAGGGGAGGGGGCTCCAGAGAACATCTCTCCAAAGAGACTCAGTGGAAAGACTACCTAACACGTCTGAACATCCAGAGAGCAGATCAGCAACTGAGTTTTAGGATAATTTGGGATATGTACACACAAAATCAAGGGAACAAATATAGGACAATTATTAACATCAGAGTAAAGGAATTATTACAAAGAAAGAGAAAGGAAACATAATGATAGTACACTCTACATCGTTCAGCTGTAAATAAACTGGTTAAGGGGCGCCTGGGTGGCTTAGTCAGTTGAACATCTGATTCTTTTTTTTTTTTTTTTAAGATTTTATTTATTTATTGATAAAGAGAGCACAAGCAGGTGGAGGATCACAAGAGAGTGACAGACTCTCTGCTGAGCAGGTAACCCGATGTGGGACTCAATCCCCTGACCCTGGGTTCATGACTGAGCCGAAGCAAGATGCTTAACCGACTGAGCCACCCAGATGCCCCATGAATGTTCAATTCTTGATTTTAACTCAGGTCATGATCTCAAGGCTGGATCTCAGCCCCACCTCAGGGATCCAGCCCCACCTCAGGCTCTGTGCTCAGCAGGGAGTCTGTTTGAGATTCTCTCCATCTCTCTCTCTCTTCCTCTGACCCTCCCCTGCTCTCTTTCTCCCTCTCCTTCTCACTCTCAAACAAATAATAAATCTTTAATATAAGCAAATAAATAAGCTGGTTAATTTAATGTAAATATCAAATGCTGATCACCTAAGTAATGACAAAACTATACGGGAGAAGGTAGACAGGCACATGTGAGAGCAGGGAAGAGAAAGAAAGTTAAATCTTAGATCATCGGTTTTCATATCACTACAGCAACAGATAATGCCTAAAATGTTAAAAATCAAGATTGAGCAATATCAGGATATCATTTACGAATGTAAACACTAAAATACCCAAAAGACTTGAAAGTAGTTGGCTATGGAGACTCAGAAATGGAATAGAAACATAGTAAAAGTATTTGACACTTCAATCTAGACGTAGGTACCACATAAAAATTAAAGTAATACCTAAAGTGCACTCTACATGGTTCAGCTATAAGTAAACTGGTTAAGGGGCACTACTTGTTTTTTAAAGTTTTTATTTTAATTCATCAGTTAACATGCAGTGTTCCATTAGTTTCAGATGTATGATAGGGATTCAGCACCTCCATACCTCAACTGACAAATGCACTCCTTAATTCCCATAACCTATTCCACCCTTTTCCCCACTCACCTCCCCTCTGGTAATCTATCTACCTATCTACCTATCTATCCATCCATCCATCCACCCACACACACATCTTCTAAGACTGAATAATATTCTGTTATATATGTGTGTACATCTTCATTATCCATTCATCTATCAGTAGATATACTTGATCTGCTTCCATATCTTGGCTACTGTAAATAATGCTGCTAAAAACACAGGGGTGCATGTATCCCTTTGAATTAGTGTTTCTTGTATTCTTTGGGTAAATACCCAATAGTGCAATTGCTGGGTCATAAGATAGTTCTATTTTTAACTTTTTAAGGAATCTCCATTCTGTCTCCCACAGGGGCTGCACCAGTGTGCCTTCCTACCAATAGTACAAGGAGGCTCCTTTTTCTCCACAACCTCACCAACACTTACTATTTCTTTTGTTGTTGATTTTAGCCATTCCAACAAGCGTGAGGTGCTATCACATTTTGTGGTTTTGATTTGCATTTCTGTCATGATAAGTGATGATGAGCATCTTTTCATGTGTTTGTTGGCCACCTGCATGTCTTCTTTGGAAAAATATCTATTCAAGTTTTCTGACCACTTTTAAATTTGATTATTTGTTTTTTGCCTGTTGAGTTTTGTAAGTTCTTTATATGTTTTGGATACTAACCCTTGACTGAATATGTCACTGGCAAATATCTTCTCCCACTCCATTGGTTGTCTTTTAGTTCCACTGATTAGTTCCTTTGCTGAGCAGAGCTTTTTATTTTGATATAGTCCCAATAGTTTATTTTTGCTTTTGTTTTCCTTGCCTCAGGAGATAGATCTAGAAAGAAGTTGCTAAAGCCTAATGTCAAAGAAGTTACTATCTGTGCTTTTTTAGGATTTTTATGGTTTCAGGTCTCACATTTAGGCCTTTAATCCATTCTGAATTTATCTTTGTGTAGGGTATAAGAAAGTGGTCCAGTTTCACTCTTCTGCATGTAGCTGTCCAGTTTTCCCAACACCATTTGTTGAAGAGATTGTCTTCTTCTCATTATACATTTTGCCTCCTTCATTGAAAACTAATTAGGCATATAATTGTGGATTTATTTCTGGATTTCTTTTCTGGTCCATTGATCGAGATGTCCATTTTATTTTTTAAGATTTTATTTATTTATTTGTCAGAGAGAGTGAGCACAGGCAGACAGAGTGGCAGGCAGAGGCAGAGGGAGAAGCAGGCTCCCTGCTGAGCAAGGAGCCCGATAAGGCAGCTGCTTAACCAACTGAGCCACCCAGGCATCCCTAGATGTCCATTTTTTAAAAGACTTATATATTTATTTACTTCAGAGTCAGGGGAGGGGAATGGGGAGAAGCAGAGGGCAAGGGAGAGAGCAAATCTCAAGCAGACTCCTTGATGAGCATGGAGCCTGATGCGGGGCTTGATTTCATGACCCTGAGATCATGACCTGAGCTGAACCCAAGAGTCTGATGCTTGGGGCACCTGGGTGGCTCGGTGGTTTAAGGCCTCTGCCTTCGGCTCGGGTCCATGATCCCAAGGTCCTGGGATCGAGCCCCACATTGGGCTCTCTGCTCAGCAGGGAGCCTGCTTCCCTCTCTCTCTGTCTCTGCCTGCCTCTCTGCCTACTTGTGATCTCTCTCCCTGTCAAATGAATAAATAAAATATAAAAAAAAAAAAAGAGTCTGATGCTTAACTGACTAAATCACCTAGGCGCCCCATGTGTCTATTTTTGTGCGAGTACCATACTGTTTTGATTACTGCAGCTTTGTAATATAACTTGAAGCCTAGAATTCTCATTGCCTCCAGCTTTGCTTTTCCTTTCCAAGATTGCCTTTTGCTATTTGGGACCTTTTGTGAATCCATACAAATTTTAGAATTGTCTGTTCTGGTCCATGAAAGATGCTGTTGGTATATTGATAAGGAATGCACTGAATGTGTACATTGCTTTGGATAGTATGGACATTTTAGCAATATTTTTCTTCCAATCCATGAGCACAGAATATCTTTATAATAAATATATATTTGGTTTTAGTACCCATTCCTGGCTCACAGCTCCCCCAAATCCTTGGAATTTCCTAAGTGATAAGAGCAATGGGAGCATCTTTTGTTACAGTAGTTGGTCATTTGTCTCAGTTCCTGAAATAGCTCCAGAGCCAAAAAAGTGCAAGAAGTGTGTTTCTTCATAATAAGCCCTTTTCAACCACACCTGAGTTTTTGTTAATGAGGTAACTTTTGGAAAGCCCCTAAGGATGGGGGCTGGTTGCCTGGGGAACCAACCTTGATTAGAGGGCTAACCTCTCTGTCCCATCCCCTGACCTTGAGGGAGAGGGGTGAGGCTGGAGGTTGAATGTCAATCAGCAATCACCAATGAAGCCTCCATGAAAATACAAGAGAATTCAGCAATCTTCTGGGTTTGTGAAGACATGGAGGTGCTGGGAGGGCGGTGCACTCAGAGAGCACGGAAGCTCCGTGCTCCTTTCCTCATACCTTGCCCTACATCTCTCTTCTAGCTGGCTTATCCTCAGTTATATCCTTTCATGATAAACTGCTAATCTAGTAAGCAAAATGTCTTCCTGAGTTCTGTGACCAACTCTAGCAAATTAATTGAACCCAGGGAGGGGGTGGTGGGAACCTTTGATTTATAACCAGTTGGTTAGAAGCACAGGTGACAACCTGTACTTGGCGACTGCATCTGAAGGGGCGCTAGGGTGGGGGGAGGCACTCTTGTGGGACTGAGACCTTAAACTGTGAGACCTGTGGCCATCTCCAGGTAGAGAGGGTCAGCGTTGAGGTAACTGCTTGGTGGTGTCAAAATAGCACACGTCAGAATCATGAAATACAGACACTGCTGAGGAGTAACTGAAACTGTATGCCGGCCAACCTTTGCCACCAGTGGTCAGCCACTATCATTTGAAAACTTTGTTTCTCGCCACAGCTCCATGGGGGGGGGGGGGGTGGGGAAAGAGTGTAGATCTCGGTGGGAGCCGCACTCCCAGCCAAAAAAAACACCCTCTGCACCT
>RCUC01056366.1:0-43673 GCA_003697995.1 Taxidea taxus jeffersonii | reverse complement strand
CTTTCTTCTGATGTCCATTAGCATGGTAAATTGTTTTCCACCCCCTCACTTTCAATCTGGAGGTGTCTTCAGGTCTAAAATGAGTTTCTTGTAGGCAGCATATTGATGGGTTTTGTTTTTTTATCCATTCTGAAACCCTGTGTCTTTTGATTGGGGCATTTAACCCATTTACGTTCAGGGTAACTATTGAGAGAGATGAATTTAGTGCCATTGTATTGCCTGTAAGGTGATTGTTATTGTATATTGTCTCTGTTCCTTTCTGATAATACTTTTAGGGTCTCTCTTTGCTTAGAGGACCCCTTTCAATATTTCCTGTAGAGCTGGTTTGGTGTTTACAAATTCTTTCAGTTTTTGTTTGTCCTGGAAGCTTTTGATCTCTCCTTCTATTTTCAATGATAGCCTAGCTGGATAAAGTATTCTTGGCTGCATGTTTTTCTCGTTTAGTGCTCTGAATATATCATGCCAGTTCTTTCTGGCCTGCCAGGTCTCTGTGGATAAGTCTGCTGCCAATCTAATATTTTTACCATTGTATGTTACAGACTTCTTGTCCCGTGCTGCTTTCAGGATTTTCTCTTTGTCGCTAAGACTTGTAAATTTTACTATTAGATAGCGGGGTGTGGACCGATTCCTATTGATTTTGAGGGGTGTTCTCTGCACCTCCTGGATTTTGATGCTTGTTCCCCTTGCTATATTAGGGAAATTCTCTACAATAATCCTCTCCAGTATACCTTCTGCTCCTATTTCTCTTTCTTCTTCTTCTGGAATCCCAATTATTCTAATGTTGTTTCGTCTTATGGCATCACTTATCTCTCGAATTCTCCCCTGCTATATTAGGGAAATTCTCTACAATAATCCTCTCCAGTATACCTTCTGCTCCTATTTCTCTTTCTTCTTCTTCTGGAATCCCAATTATTCTAATGTTGTTTCATCTTATGGCATCACTTATCTCTCGAATTCTCCCCTCGTGGTCCAGTAGTTGTTTGTCTCTCTTTTGCTCAGCTTCTTTATTCTCTGTCATTTGGTCTTCTATATCACTAATTCTTTCTTCTGCCTCATTTATCCTAGCAGTAAGAGCCTCCATTTTTGATTGCATCTCATTAATAGCTTTTTTGATTTCAACTTGATTAGACTTTAGTTCTTTTATTTCTCCAGAAAGGGCTTTTATTTCTCCTGACAGGGTTTCTCTAATATCTTCCATGCCTTTTTCGAGCCCGGCTAGAACCTTGAGAATCGTTGTCCTGAATTCCAGATCTGACATATTACCAATGTCTGTATTGATTAGGTCCCTAGCCTTCGGTCCTGCCTCCTGTTCTTTTTTTTGTGGTGAGTTTTTCTGCCTTGTCATTTTGTCCAGATAAGAATCTGCTGTTCTCCTTGTTAAGTGAATTTGGTCTTGGCTGGATTTCTTGTTGATCTTCTGGGGGAGGGGCCTGTTGTAGTGATTTTCAAGTGTCTCTGCCCCAGGCGGAATTGCACCGCCCTTACCAGGGGCCGGGCTAAGTAATCCTCTCAGGTTCGCTTTCGGGAGCCTTTGTTCCCTGAACGCTTTCCGTAGAGTTCCGGAGGACGGGAATGAAAATGGCATCTCCCAATCTCTGGCTCGGAGGAGTTGAGAGCTAGGGGCCCCAGTCTTCAGTGCGCCTTCAGAGAAAAGCGTTTAATCACTCCCGTCTCCCCAGCCTCCGGCCGCGCCCGGGGAAAATCGTCCATAATTAGTCCCGTCTCACTGGCTTCTGGGAGCGCTCCGAGCTCACCCAGCCTGTGACCAAGCGTCTCTTTCTCTGGCAGAGTCCCACCTGGAGTCTCCGAACCCCATAGATCCCTGAGCTCTCCCGGGTCAGTCTCCCCGGATCTTGTGGAGACCCCTCACACAGAGCACCGGCCCGTGTCACAGACTACGGCTCTAGGAAACCTCGGCTCTGTCTCCGCAGCTGGCTTCCCCACTCTAATACCTGTGAGCTCTGCGACACTCAGACACCCCCGATCCTTCTGTGACCCCACGAGACCTGAGTCCACACTGTCCCCGTGAGGTCTTCACCCCAGTTTAGCCTCTGGATCGATGTCCCTCCATGGAGCAGACTTTTAAAAGTCCTGATTTTGTGCTCCGCCGCTTGCCGGGAGCCGGCCCCTCCCCCTGGGGTCTATCTTCCCCTCGCGTTGGATTCACTTCTCCACTGGTCCTACCTTTTAGAAAGTGGTTGATTTTCTGTTTCTAGAATTGTTGTTTTTCTTCTCTTCAATCTCCTGTTGGATTCGTAGGTGTTCGGAATGGTTTGATAGGCTATCTAGCTGATCTCCTGCTGGCTGATGTTGTCTCAGCCTGCTACTTCTCCGCCATCTTGACTCCTCCCGAATATATCTCTTTTTATGCTATACTAAATCCCCAGTATTCAACAAATATGTTTAACTGAATTAATAAACTGTGTATGTTTCATTATATATATCTCATGTATAAGTTTAGCTAATTTCTGCTAGACTATAAGCTCCCTGAGGTAGGTTATCTACTTAATTTGTCTCTGGATCCTGCATAATGCTTTGTACATGGTAGGAACTCAATAAACATTTGCAAAATGAAATTTGCTTATCAATCTGTACTATTTCAACCTTTACATCATCAAAAGCTACTAAGCAAGCATTAAATAAAATCACAGAGTAAGAAGGGCATATAGTTCCTTTACAAGAGAAGTCTACAGTCTAACAGGTATAGGTTTGAAAACCAAGGAAAGAAATTACTGTAGTGTGAAACCCAAATCATACAACTGTATCAGTCAGGATATGTAAAGCTATGCTGCTATGATAGACACCTGACCATCTCAATGGCTTAAAGCAAAGTTTTATTCCTCATTCTCACTATACATATGTTTCAAGCTGGTCAAGGGCATTGTTCCACACCTTCCTAACTCCAGGGCTGAAATTAACAAAACAAACTGGTTGCCATGACAGAGGGAAAATGAGAGCAAAGCCAATCACACAGCAGCTCTTTGAGCTTCTACCTAGAAGTAACAATGTGTCACTTCTACTCATATTTCACTGGCTGCGTTCCAAGTGTGGGAGTGTTCTCATATCCCAGAGCAGGGATGAAGAAGCAAAAACATTCAGTGAATGGCACTAGTGACTGCTACAATAACAGACTGCTTAGGAGGAAACATTAAGAAATAACTTAGTTAGAACCGGACATATTACCCAGCAAAAGGTATATCAATCACTATTCTAAAAGCAATCCATTGTTAATACAATGGTGAAACTGATAATTTTTATATCAGCTCTTGAAACAGCTGTACCTCAGTGTCCTTATCTGTAACATGGGAATAAAAACAGAATTTCAGAGCTGCTTTGTAAAAGGTAATGATGTATCTGAAGGCACCTGGCAAGGGCCTGGCACTAAACATTGGTCTTTAGGGAAACACAGTTTTCAAATACAAGTATTGTCTCTGAAAGGTAGGAAAAATTAATTACTTCAGATATACAAAAAATTACTTACTTTCCCTTAAGATTGACAGTTGTATTTGGCTGATATTGGCAGTTTCCCTGCTAAAATGACTTGCTGCATAAAATCACCTGTATATCCCTCTAATACCAATACTCAGATAATTACAGAAGGACCAAATGTACCATATTCTATGGCAAAAGAAGGTTGGAAAGAAGAAGGTAGTGAAAGAAGACTACTAAAATAACTGGAAACTTCCTATCCTTCCCAGGCAGAACCAAACCACCTCCATCCAGTGGATTGTACAGTTGCCGTGATTCCTCTATCCTTCTGCTTTATTTCTTGTCTTCACACTCCTCCCTTGCACAGAGCTCAATGTAGTTTCAGTGTTGTACATTCCCCAGCTCTCTTTCTTATAGCTAAGACTCAGGTCCAGAACCAACAATGATGGACAACATTTCCATCCTCTTACAATCCACACTGACCCAAGTGTGTGATTGAAAGAGCTTTAAAAGGCAAATGCCCCAAATTAAATATTACTATATCTCCTTTTCTACTCACACTTCCAAACAGATGTTCTCAGGATGAGGGGAAAAGCACATGTCAATGTTATATTGTTTCTTTCAGATGCACTGAGAGGAAGTTCTCCACTTTTTCCTTCCTCCTACCCCCAGTGATACTCTTAAGGATGAGCCCTGATTCCAGGACAGTGGGCCATGTTTGCAAGTGGAGGGCAGGGGGCTATTAAGCAATGAAATACCACTATTTTATGTTCCCTTTCTGTCTTCTCTTCCTTTCATGCTAATGGAATAATAGGGTACAGACATGGTTCCAGATGGGAAGAGACCTACCCCTCTTGCGTCTTAGTTTTTCTTCCCTCTCGTCTATTCCTACAGCATAAGTGATAAACTGGCCTAGAGTAAGGTCAATACTGCCTTTGAAATCGTGAGTGACATAAAACAAGAGAGTATCAAGTAACCACCATTGGCATTTTAATTTCCAAGTTGTTTTTCATCTTCTGTCTCACTGTGTGTAGCGATCTATATGAGCTTCATAGAGTTGCCACATCAAAGCACTCATGAACTAGAAAGCTTGAAATAAAGAAAATTTACTATCTCTCCGTTCTGAAGTTTAGAAGTCTGAAATCAAGGTATCAACAGTGTTATGTTCCCTCTGAAACCTGTAATGGAATCCTTCCTTGCCTCTTTGTAGCTTGTGGTTGTTTGCCAGAAAGCTTTAGCATTCTTGTTTTATAGCTGTATCACTCCCGTCTCAGCCCTCTTGGTCACATGGCATTCCTCCTTTATGTTTCTTCACATAGCTATCTTCTTCTTCTTTTTTTTTTTTTAAGATTTTTAATTATTTATTTGACAGACAGAGATCACAAGTAGGCAGAGAGGCAGGCAGAGAGAGAGGAGGAAGCAGGCTCCCCACTGAGCAGAGAGCCTGAGGTGGGCTCGATCCCAGGACCGTGGGACCATGACCTGAGCCAAAGGTAGAGGCTTTAACCCACTGAGCCACCCAGGCACCCCCCATAGCCATCTTCTTATATAGACACAAGTCATACTAGATTAGGGGACCACCCTACTCTACTATGACATCATTTTAATAGACTTTATTTCCAAATAAGGTTATATTCTGAGGTCCTGGAGCTAGAACTTCAACAATCTTTTTAAGGCGGGGACACAATTCAATCCATAAAACAACCTTATGGGTAAGATTTTCAGGAGATATTATTATTAATGGGTTGAAAGAGTTTATATGAGATTTCTAGATCTATAGTCTAACCTCCTCATTCTATGCATATGAAAACTGATTCAAAGAAATGAAATTACCTCTTCAGTGTCTCATGGCAGTGACAGAGCCAAGGTAACAAATGGGAAGTGGCAGGGTTATCTGGTTTAGTGAGGGTCACCTCAGTGATCCCTCTTTGCTGTTTGTAGTCTTCAAATATCTTCTTTCCAAATGTCATGCTTGGTGGAAGAAGATGAGCATCCTAGATAGAAGAGAGCAGGTGGTCAGCTGAGGGTTTCATAAATAGTTATTCTCCCCTTCCTGGAACTGACCCAAGACTAGTCTCAGGGTTAGTCCACAGCTCTGGACATACATGCTTCTCCCTCCCATCTTGCATTTCCCAGGGAACTCACTGCACGAGGCTGCTTTCCAGTGGCACTACTATAATACCAAGCAACTACCTAGCGATCAGACATGCTCTCCTCTCAAATGCAATAATACTGACCTAGGGACCTAGGTACTAACTGGAAACTGCTACTTAATAATCCATCATTTTCTTTGCATTTTTAATCCACTCTTTGCACACATAAACTGCTTCTCACTATATCTCTAAGAGATAGGCAAAGCAATTACTATTTGAACAATGGGAAAATAAAAATCAAAGAGCCTAAGAGGAATACACAAATTTATAGCACACTTTAGGAGGTGGACTACAATCCCAGAATCTCCCAACCTACAGAGTCCCCATTGCCCTCCCATATCCATTATAATATAGACTTTGAAATTGGGGAAAGGAATAGTCATAAGATTTCAGAGCTGGAAGGAAATTAATCTTATTAACTAGTACAGAAGGGAGAGTGGAGGACAAACAATTCCCAAGATGTACACTAAAACATCAAATAATTGACACTGCCCCCACGGATCTGTGTCCATTAATAATTTCACCTTTCCAGCATAAGAGAAATAGAAAATATGCACAAGCTTGTGAATAATATAACACATATAAAATATTTCAAATGGAAACTGAAGATTTACCATAATCACTGGCTCTGAAATAATTTAGAAGCCCTACAATCATCTTTCTTGTGGGTTAAAAACTGCCATCTGCCGCAAAATTAGTCTCTACCAAATCCATTTCCAAAACAATCAATAGCAATACATTAAAAAAAAAAAGAATGTCTGAGAAATAATAAAGACTGATAAAACAAATCAAATCAGAGAAAACTCAAGCATGACCTTTTGAGCAATACCATTTGTTAAGCTGACACTTTGTATGGTAAATAACTTTAAATAAATACATGCAGGCCAAAAGTGATAAAAAGAACAGTATATGAACATAATTTCAATGCAGAACCTTAATATGGCTTTCAAAGCAATCTTACCTTCACCTGAAACAACACAGCTTCGATTTAAGGAATTTATCATATAAATGATAAAGTATTTTGAAATGTCAGTGCTGGGTCCAGAAATCATCAAAGGAAACATAAGATCAGTAGAAACTGAAAAACTTGATGACTGCAGCAAAAATACCATGATAATCTACCAACTTGTCAAATTATATTATTCTCTCCGGCATCAGTATCCCATCCTCTGAAACCTGTACAAATGCTGTAGCAAACAGTTAAAATATTTTATGCAGATGTATGTTTATTTGCCTGTTTTTTTAAAAGATTTTATTTATTTATTTGACAGAGAGATCATAAGTAGGCAGAGAGGCAGGCAGAGAGAGGGGGAAGGAGGCTCCCTGCTGAGCAGAGAGTCCGAAGTGGGGCTCGATCCCAGGACCCTGGGATCACGACCTGAGCCGAAGACAGAGGCTTAACCCACTGAGCCACCCAGGTGCCCCTATTTGTCTGTTTTTAAAGATTTCTTTACCCTCTACCTTCCATTTCTCTGTCACAACCTTTTAGAAACAAGAACATGCCTGTTCCCAATATTATGTAATATTTATGAGACTCTCACACTGTGCTCTTTGCAGATAACATGCTGGAGGTCTGTCATCTCCATACCCAACCTTCTTGACCCTGGATCCCAGAAAAATCAATCAATAAACATCAACACCAGTAATAAAACCTCTTAACAGGTACTGAGCTTTAGCTCTGTGCCAGGTCCTATGCTAAGGGCTCACAGACACAATCTTTCTCATCTGCACAACAAATGTGCAATATAGGCATTATAATGATCCCCGTTTCACACAGAAGAAAACAGAGACTCAGGAAGGTTAGGCAATAAACCCAATATCATGCAATTGATATAAACGAAGGTCTTTCTAGCTCCAGCACTTTATGGACAAGCTTGACCAATCCACTGTGTGGCTTCCCCAGTTCACCTTTCCTCTGTGCGGGCTGGTCAAAGAGATACTGCAGTAGAGTGAAGACTTCTTTATTCAGCATGGAGTGCGTGTTCACCTACTGAACCAAGTCATCAAACATAGCAAAAAAGACTTAGGGAATAGCTGAAAAGTGCTATGGGACAGATGATATAATATCAGGAATATAATGAAGTGGAAAAATGTGAAAAGTAAAAAAGCAGATTTTAAAACACTACAAATGTGAAAAATAATGTTACCCTCTCTTGTTTACTATATTCTAGGTATTTTCTGAATTATCTTTCTGTATTAATGCATTAACCCCTCAAAACAGCTCTATTTCTTTGCATATATCAAGTGTATTTGTTTTCTTTGGCTGCTGTAGCAAATTTCCACAAGCTAAGAGGCTTAAAACAACAGAAATTTATCTTTTAATTGAGATATAAGTGGTTTTACTTGTTTTTATTTTTTTAATTCCAGGATAGTTAACATACAGTGTTCTATTAGTTTCAACAGAAATGTATTATCTTACAGTTCTATAGTTCAGAAATTTTTTTTTTAAGATTTTATTTATTTGTTAGAGAGAGAAAGAGCTAGCACAGGCAGACAGAGTGGTAGGCAGAGGCAGAGGGAGAAGCAGGCTCCCTGCCGAGCAAGGAGCCCGATGTGGGACTCGATCCCAGGACGCTGGAATCATGACTTGAGCCGAAGGCAGCCGCCCAAATAACTGAGCCACCCAGGCGCCCTATAGTTCAGAAATTTGAAGCAGGTCTCAATAAGCTAAAATCGAGGTGCTGGCAAGGCTTCCTTCCTTTCTGGAGGCTCTAAGGAAGAATCTGTTTCTTTGAACTTTCCAGCTGCTAGAGGCTGCCCACATCCCTTAGCTCCTACACATCTTCCTCTCTCTTCAAAATCAGCGATGTCTGGCCATGTCTTCCTCACACTGCCATTCCTCTGGCCATTTTCCTCTTCCATTTTTAAAGACCCTTATGATTACACCGGACACACCTAGATTGATCTAGGATACTCTAATTTATGGTCAGCTGATCAGCAACCTTAACCCCTGTGCCCTATAACCTAACACAACCACAGGTTCTGAGAATTAAAATGCTCTTTTCTCTGTCTACATTGTTTGAGACAGTGACAGAGCAGGGATCAGGAGCCTGGATGTACAAATCAATAATTATAATTGTTTTATATGTGCTGGACACTGTTAGAAGCACTTTGTATTTTTATAAATGAAGAAACTGAGGAATCAAGAGGTTAAATGCAACATAAGATTATATAGATAGTAAATGTACAAGCCAAGATTTGAACCCAGGTAGTACAGCACCAGAATCTGTGTCTGTAATGACCAGGAGACTCCACTGCCAAGCAGGTGTGCTCATATATTCTACCAAACTACCCTACCATCTTCTTAAGCACTGCCCACACCCCTACACCCATTATAAAGGGTCATGTACATAACAAATGCTCTTTATGTATTTATTAGGTTTAGAAAAGGCCTTGAAGTATAGTACTGTTTAGGGTCATGATTAGGAATGAGGAAGAAGCAGCAGATATTCTGGGCAACTGGATATGACAAACCTACAAAAAATATGGTCAAGAAGGTGCCCAGGTCAAAGGACCAGGGAATTGGCTGGATCTTCCTAGGATGGAAAAGAAATTCTGTTGAAAGAAGTCTGGGAAGATAAGAGAGAAATCAGATATAAGAAATGTGGGACTAGGGAAGCCATTTGGTAGCCACACAGGTGATGAGTTCCTCAAGATAATATGTAAACTAGTACCTCTAGTTATGCAAAAAAAAAAAAAAAAGAAGCCCACACAAAAACCTCAAAGCTGAAGGGAAAAATTAGCATTATTAGAAGTAAACTAAGACGAGTATAGTTCCTTGGATAGATTCTGAGAAAAGAGAAGTTTTCAAGACATATTCAAGAAAATACAAGCAAAAAAACACTCAATAACAACTGTTAATCCAATGCCCCTTTACCAGACAGTCAGGTTTGGTTAATAGTTTTTATATTGCATTTAATTTTTAATTTGTGAGATGTCAATCTGGGAGGCTTTGTTGGTGGGACTACTCTAGCAATTACTTTAGCAATTACACCCAAATAATGGATTACTGCATTCAACAAACTTGTAAATAAAAAATGCATTTCTAGGGACGCCTGGGTGGCTCAGTTGGTTGGGCGGCTGCCTTCAGCTCAGGTCATGATCCCAGCGTCCTGGGATCGAGTCCCACATCGGGCTCCTTGCTCCACAGGGAGCCTGCTTCTCCCTCTGCCTCTGCCTGCCTCTCTGTCTGCCTGTGCTCGCTCTCTCTCTCTCTAACTAATAAATAAATAAAATCTTAAAAAAAAATTTAAAAAAAATGCATTTCTTTTCATTAGAGGGAATGAACTATAGAGAAAAGAGAGAATTTGAGACAACATATTGGAAAAACTGATCACTCTAACTATATACAAAGTTTTTATGTGACAGATTTCTAGAAAACTGTATAGTAATTCCACAAATACACTTTTAAAATTTTCTAAAATTTATTTATTTTAAAGAAAGATTGTGCACCTGTGAGTGAGGGGAGGCACCAAGGGAAAGAATCTCAAGCAGGTTTTCCACTGAGCTTGGAGCCCAACTCGGGTCTTGATCTCATGATCCTGTGATCATAACCTGAACCAAAACCAAGTCAGACATTTAACCAACTAAGCCAACCAAATACACCAAATATACTTACATTAAAATAGTCAAAAGGTAGCACTACTCCCTGCAGACAACCCCAGCTTCAGCATAGGACTGTAGATAGCAGCTAGATGCCCTTGCTACTCTAATAATACTTAATATGAGGGCTGTAGCCAGCTGAGCACCTAACACAACTTGGTTTGTTATCTGAACTTTCAGGAAAGCAGTGTATTTTCTCTTCCCTGTTTCTCATTTCAAATGTCCTTTCTATGTCAATAGGAGCAGAAAAGGAAGGCCCTTAGAGCATATTATGCTTAGCGAAATAAGTCAACTGGAGAAAGACAACTATCACATGATCTCCCTAATATGAGGAAGTGGAGATGCAACGAGGGTGGGAGTTAAGGTGGTAGGAAAAGTAAAAATGAAACAAGATGGGATCAGGAGGGAGACAAACCAAAAGAGACTCTTAATGTCATAAAACAAACTGAGGGGGGTGGGGGGGAGAGGGGTTGGGAGAGGGTGGTGGGGTTACATTATATGTTTAAATAAAGCTTAAATAAAAAAAAAAGAAATAAAACAAAAAAGAAATTGCAGTTCTGGAAATGAAAGCTTAAGTCTTCCAGGCTAGACATTAACTTTTAAAGAACATCTGAAATTCCAACTCTACAACACCCAAAAAGATGGTGGGGATAGTTTTATCCGTGAACAAATACACAAATCTCTGAAAACTCTACATGTGTCTCAACAAAATAAAAAAATAAATCTCACATTCTGCCCAAAAGTCATTCTTTCATTTTATCTAACAAATTTGTATTCATCTCCTACCAGATGACTGACAATGAGGATGAAGTCACAAACATGAACAAAAATGGAAATAACTCTTGCCTTCAGATGTTTGTGAAATAATTACACAAATAAATGTAAAATGGAAACTGTTATGAATTTTCCAAACATCCTATAAAAGTAACTTTGATCTGGGACCTGAAAAGTAAGGTGGAGGACAGTAGGGCATGGCAGAACTAGATAAGGAGAGTCATCCTGGAAGAGGATACAGCATAGGAAAAGGCCCTGTAGCAGGAGGGACCACAATATAGTTAAGGAACTGAAAGAAGGTAGGGGTATCTGTAGCACAAAATGCCTGGGAACTGTGGCATGAGTTGAGACCAGAAAAATAGGCAGAGTTAAACCATGCCAAGTAGAAGATTTGGGTTTTTACAAATGCAATAAGGAAGCATAGAAGCAGAGGTTGATAGAAAAGGTATAATAGAGACCAGATTTGCATTTTGAAAGATCTCCCTAGCTGAACTGTGGTAAGCAAATGCGTGGAGACAATAAATAAGGGCAGAACTAAAGTGGTGATAATAGGAAGTGAAATTAAGGGATTTCTGAACTCACATGATATGCGTACAGACTACCTGGGCAAAGCAATAAATGGCAGTCTCTCAAGCTATATGGTTGGCCTTGTCAGAAGAAAACTATGTGGTGAGGATCAGAGCATCTATGTTCATTATAAGAACAGACTTTCAAACCAGACTTTCTAGCATAGAGCCCCATGAATGCCACTGTGTACCCTTACAAGTTATGCAATCTATCTGCTTCAGTAGGGGAGGGGATAATAATACAGAATCCACAATCCCTTACCCAAAATTTCAGAGTCAGATCTTTTCTGAAATTCACAACTTTTCAGATTTTGGAAAGGTCTGAGGTTTTACTAAGTATCGTGTAATATTTGCAACAAAGTGTTGGGCAATATCTCATAACCAAACCATTGACATGTTTTAAAGCAAAATGTATGATTATTTATTATTTATTATTTATTTATACAAAGACAATAAGCAGATTTATGTCCGTTCATATCAGGTTTTGCCACCAATGAGTCTGTACCAATGTTCAAAATATTTTGTTTTTCAGATTTTTTTTTTTAATTCGGAATTGCAAGTAAGGGACTGTGGACCTGCAGTAACTTTCTGTTAGAGTCATTGTGAGGAATAAATGAATTATTATTTGTAAGCACCTGACACAGTGCCTAACACATAGTAAATGCTATAAAAAGCATTCATTTATGAAATATAAAGCTCCAATGTACAAAACCAGCAAGCTACATGAACTTAGGAATTCCTAATCCATAAAATACAAGGAACACCAAGGATGACCTCTGAGGTCCTTCTAGTTTTCAAGTTCCACAAGACTTCAAAAATGTCTTAAGGAATGTGTGTTTTGAATATTTTGTGAAAACGGCAAGGATAGACCCCGAATCCACTCCTGACAAGGTATAGATAATACTGTAGCAATTTTACACCCTCCCCTCTCACTTCTTCTATCCCCATGGGCAGTTAAGTTATGCTCAGACCTCAAACCTCTTCTCCAATACTATCTCACCCCCTTCCTCTAAGATCTCAGCCTGGACAGCCACACACCGCCCAACCTCATAGTACTACTATTACCACAGATCCAGTCATGAACCTAAGCTCCATAATCGCCAGTATGAATCATCAAGCTCCAGAAAGAAACAATTTCTCAGCCAAGCACAATCCTTCCCTAGAAAATGGAAGCCAACAGCTATCCTTACTCTGCTTCCTTCAAATGTATTTGGGAAAGGGCCAAAATTAGCATCAAGGAGTCTAGCCATACGCCTTTGGAAGGGTCAGGAACTTCACTGCTCAAACCTTGGTTCTCCTTTGTGCAATATTAGGATAATTAGAATAGAACCTATTCTCCTTTCTTCATACAGGTGCAATGAGGGTCAAACAAGGTGATCTAGGTAAAAGCTACCTTACAGGGTATAGCATATTGGTAATCACTCGTTACTTTACCACTGAAATACTTTCTGCATGGGAAGGATGTCCTAGTAATGGATAGTCTCTTCAGTAAAGTTAAAATCTGTATTTTCAATGTTTTATTGAAGAAAGAAACAAACATTTATTGAAGGCTCATCATATGCCAGACACTATTCTAGAGACTTTTACATGTGTTATTTAATCAGAAGGCTTACTTTTGTGGATAGTATCATCACATGCCTTATTCAGTTACTAAGTGTTTCTTGGTCTGTATTTCAAGGAGAATATAGTTTGATATAAGTCAAAAGCATTTATGAGAGATTGTTAGCTTAGAAATAATAACCCCTTAAATCAGTACAGCACTTGACATTTTATAAAGGGCTTGTTCAGTCACCATTGCACTTGATTGTCCCAACAAGATACAATTATTAGCCCCAGGTGACAGAGAAGGAAACTGAGGCTGAGCTAACAACAGCTTGATAAGGGAGGAACTCAGCAATCAGACCCAGGACTAAACATCTCTGGGTGCATGCTCTTAACTGCTGATCTCTACACAATCTCTGCTGTCCTGGGAAGGACTGTGCTGCAGCATGATTTTTAATGAACAAATGCTAACTTCTTTGTTCACATCATTTCTACAAACTATTTCATTTGGAAGGCTAGTAAAACAGCATGGGACACAACAAAAGTGCTTTCATTAAACCAGGATAGCAAATGCAAGCTCAGAGAAATAAATACCCTAATGGTCACTTGTCACATGAAAATGAAAAAGTAAGGCTTGGACCAGGATGCAGTTCTCTGTCCTCTCTTTCAAGGTGCTCCTAATAAGTCTGACTTATGGTATGTAAAGTTCTAGAGCAGAAGGAAAATCGATGTTTGTTTGCCTTGATGCACTATTTCCCTTCCTATGTCAGATGGTAATGTGGAAAGCCACTATGCAGACTTAATAGGTTCTTCCATATTTCAAAATGTGTTTTTCCATTGCCTTTTCTCTTTTTTTCTACAATGAAACAGAAAAGCAATTACCACTCCGTCTGTTCATCTTGATACTCATGCTTCACTGGGCTAGAAAGAAGAGGAATTGGGAATGGGAAATCTAAAACCAAAGACCTAGAGCCAGAAGAAAATGAACAAAGTTTTTAACTCAATGAGATTTGCATGGAAATCTGCAGTTAAAGTTTCTATCTTACTCCATTTCTGAGAAAAACCTAATTGCATCTGATTAAGACAAGACAGGTATGGCTATATTTTTTCTCAATAATAATTTTAAGATTCCGAAAGTCTAATATATAGTATACCTTGCTTATAGTGATTTACTCTTTACAAAGAACTTTCACATACATCATCTCATTTATTTCCTAAAACAGTGCTAATTCTTTAAGCAATCATTTGAATTTAGGATTTAAAAGGATTGGGAAGAGGGTTGGATTATCATTTTGAGTGCCTCCCAAGTGCTAGTCATTGTACTGAATGATTTGCATTCATTATCTCCAATTCTTAAGACAATCCAGCAAGGCAGGCACATCAGTCAGGGTCCTAGCAGTATTTAAAGTCATCTAAGGAGGAATGCTGCAGTAACCTGAGGTTATCAACAGCTTTTGGGAACTCAGAGAGGCTGCATGCAAATAGCAACTGAAACTTTGGTTCTCCTGGAAGTTAAGCAGCCAACCTTTGTGATGCAGCAGGGAAATAGCCAAGGGGATAGAAACTCTAAACTCACTATCCACACCTGCTAGTACCTTCCACACCTCCACCCTCCACTGAATGAACACAATTGGAACCAAAGGGCAAAGGATCCCACTGGTGGAACCTATGTAAGTGCCTAGCACAGAGGAGGCTAGAAAAGGGTAAAAGGTAGATCTAGGTCAGGGAAAAGAAGTTATCCAGTACAATCCACCCCCTTTTCACCAGACCACTGTCCTCAAATAAAACCCCCAGGCCCCGAACTAAGACAAGACTCATGCTTCTTTCCTTCCCAAGTCTCCCAGACACATTGTATCTGCTTTCTTATTTCTTCAATAAACTCTGCTCTCAGTTTCTGCTGGCTCCTGTTTCTTTTCCATCATTCATGAAGCCAAGGACCCTCCTGGTTGGCCCTGCAGGATCATCACACTGACCAAGACTGTTAGGCAAGAGGCACCACAGTGGATCCCTAAAGGCTCAGATGTAGTCCTCCTCACTCCATTGTGGAGCACTAACCCATTTCCCCTGGTAATCAAGATCACTCATCACACCAAGTACAGTGAACTCTTTTCTATCTTATAGTCCAGCAACACGAGGAGCACATAATGTCCAGGAGCAGTTTCAGCTTCCAATTCACTGGGACCATGACTATATCCTATTTGGATGCATTCTTTCTTTGAGCATTAGGGTCTCTGGGACCTGAAGCAGAAGTTCTTCCCATGGGGACACCTGGGTGGCACAGTTGATGGAGCAACTGATCCTTGGTTTCAGCTCAGGCTGTGATCATGAGATCGAGCCCCACGTCCAGCTCTGCACTCAGCATGGAGTCTGCTTAGGACTCTCTCTCTCTCTGCTAAATAAATAAATCTTAAAAAAGAAGAAGAAGAAAAGGAAGAAAAAGAAGAAAAGTTCTTCCTTCTTCCCATGGGTTTGGGTGTATTTGAATTGGGTATATTTGTAAGACAGGCCATTCCCATCTTCACCCTTGGTTCTGACCAAGAGTGTCTCCCGACCAAACTTTAGTCATGCTTCTTTGGGTGCTCTTCTCAACAAGGCCCTGACATTTGAGCTTTCATGTTGCTCTCTACATTGTCAAATTTTAGCAAGAACACTGCTAAATAAGTTTAGCCATAATCCCCCATCCTCAATATCTGATCAGGATCTTCATCTTCATAATCATCTCCCATTTGATGTCTAATGTCCCTGGCCTGCCTTCAGCAAGAATTTTCTTGGGTTGGGTTAGCCAGAATCCCCTTTCCCCTGATGTTTCCTCTAAGTAATTTTCCATCCACTGCCTCTTACCCTGCTCCTTGGCTATAGTCCCACTTTTCTTTATTGTATTCTACTTTCTCTTTCCTACCACAAAACCTCATTGTAGTATTCTCTCTCTCTTTTTAAAGATTCATTTGAGAGAGAGAGAGAGTGCCCAAGCAGGGGGAGTGGCAGAGGGAGAGGAAGAAGCAGGCTCCCCTCAGAGCAGAGAGTTCAATGCTGAGATCGGTCCCAGGGCCCTGGGATCATGACCTGAGCCAAAGGCAGATGCTTAACTGACTGAGCCACCCCAGCACCCTATACTATTCTCTCTTAAAGTATTCTTTACCATCTTTAAAAAGAATCATAAATAATTTTTTTCTTAGACAGTTTTCAGGCCTCAGCATTCTAGCTACAAAGGATGACACTATATCCATTGGTTTTAAGGCATATATACTACATCATGAAAGATAGCACTCCAAAATTCGCAGAGTATTATCTTCCTATTAGCTTCATAGCTGAGCCTTCACCAAGTCAGCCCACTATTCTGTTAAGTGGCTGATTCTAGATGATGTGGGACATGATAAAACCAATGAATTCCATAGATGTGAACTGACTATGGCACATATTTTGTTGGAAATGTGACCCTGGGTCAGAAGTAATATTGGGACACTACTGTGATAGTAGAAGAATAGAGAGCAGGGAAAGAATATATACACATGAAATATGTCCTTATCCTTTGAAGACAAATCAAAGTCCACTCCATGAAATAAGAGGTCCAACATAATTAATCTGTCATCAAGTGGCCATCTGCTTCCTCTAAAGAATGGTAACAAGTAGCTGGGAGTTTAGCATTAGACTCTGTTGTGGGCAGGTTGAACACCAAGTATTTAAAAGGAAGTTCTATGTTGTTGAGCTCATGAATAATAATCTCTCCTTGCCCTTGAGCCATTTGTACAAGATCCCACTGAGCGAGTACTGGGGCATCCAAAGAATGGGTATCTGTCCCACCTGGTTACCTAGAGCCTCATTCACAATGGATGCTCTCTACATTAACACAGAATACAAATATCTATATTCACGCCAGAAAAGTTTATCCACATACTTCTCTCCCAGAATTCTGATGCCCACAGGGTGTCCACTCCCACTGTCCAAACTGAACCTGAAACCAGTGGGCAAGGATGGCGATTGACACAGTTCATAAGTCATCCTCCCAAATACAGAACAAGCTAGGCCAGAAGGCAGATATCCCACTCAGCAGATAGTATCATCCCTTTTTTCAGATAAACTGAGACACAAAAAGCTAAATAGTTTGCCTGAAGTCACACAGCTAAACAAGGAAGCTGAGATTCAAACCTTCCATTCTAAAGCTTGTTCTCTTCTTTAAGCCATTAAGACCACATGGAAGAATAGAAAGCCTCTCAGGTTCCTGTCAAGGAGAATTAAGTTCATCTGAGAAGCAAACCAATTACCAGCTTTAAAATTTTTTACATTGATAAGTAAAACCCAAAATTCCCTCCTGTGGTCATTAAAATTAAATCTGAAAGATCATGATGAGCAAGGAATTTAAAGAGCTTTATTTTTTCACTCAGTGGAATATGTTCTTAAAGATGGCTTCACCTCCAATTGTCAGTCCCTACAGTTCCTATATTATAGGAATATAATGAAGCAATATTAGTAATTTGAAACTTTCATATATTAAAATTCAAAAAGAACACAGATTAAACTAATTTTAATAATGTACTTTATTTAACCCAATATGTCCAAAATGTAATCATTTCAACATGTAATCAATATAAAAATATTCATGGGATTCAAACCTCAGCAAGACCACTCTGGCATGATATATGGAGCCATTATTGTGACTTTGTCCCAAGAAGTTTATAATGTTATGGGGAGAAAAAACATGTCAAGAAATAACTAATCACAAAAGGCAGTTTATAGTATGTAACAGGCAAATAAAGGTGAGTTCTACAGAAATCCAGGACAGTGATCCAGCAGTAGTGATCAATTTGGGCTATCATAATCAAGACAGTCTTCCAAGAAGAGTCTAAATGTCCATCAACAGATGAATGAATAAAGAAGATTGGTATATATATATACAGTGGAAGACTATGCAGCCATCAAAAAAAGAAATCTTGCCATTTGCAGTGATGTGGATGGAACTAGAGAGTATTAGGCTAAGCGAAATAAGTCAATCAGAGAAAGACAATTATCATATGATCTCTCTGATATGAAGAATTTGAGAGGCAGGGCAGGAGGTCCTAGGAGGAAGGGAAGGAAAAAGGAAACAAGATAGGATCAGGAGGGAGACAAACCATAAGAGACTCTTAATCTCAGGAAACAAACTGAGAGTTGCTGAAGCAGTAGGGTGGGTGGGCGGGGGATAGGGTGGCTGGGTTATGGACATTGGGGAGGGTATGTGCTATGCTGAGTGTTGTGAATTATGTTAAGACTGATGAAGGGGTGGGGGGAATGCGTGAAACAGGTGGTGGGTATTAAGGAGGGCATGGAGCACAGGGTGTGGTACATAAACAATGAAAGTTGGAACACTGAAAAGATAAAATAAAATTTTTTTAAAAGGCTGATTATTCACAAACCTGTACCCTTGAAACAAATACACTATATGTTAATTTTTTTAAAAAAATTTATCATTATGTATGGGTTATCAAATTACAGTCTTCATGCTCATGAAATCAGAGACATGGCCTCTTCTTAAAAAAAAAAAACTTCCAAAAAGGAGCCAGGATCTTAGGATCCTGTAAGAAGATAGTATTTGACTAGCAAATGCAAGCAGAGTCAATTTCATAGAGATGTGACCTGTGCAGTCACACAGAGTCTGGTGATCAGAAGGGCCCCATACTTGCTTTAATGCTGACTTGAAATCCTTAGTAATTTTATCTTTGAACTTACTTTTTTTTTAAAGTGAAATGTGCTGGGACAATGGAGAATGTGCAAGAGCAGAAGAAATACATGTAATATGCAATATAAGTGTCCCCCTCCATTTCTTGCCACTCAATTTGCATAATGTGCTCAAAATACACTATGAGTACAGAATTCCAGTAGACCCACAATGTGTGGGAGTTCAGTAAGACTCAAAGTGAATACAAGGTTCAGTATGGTAACTACAACTGAGTAAGTGAACAGCCCCAAGAGGCCACAATTTTCATTTGAACCAGAAGTTGTTCTGAACACTGAAAGAGAAGAGGAGCATCCTAGGAAACATGAACAACCAATGAACCTTATTACATCCTTTCTTATTTAGCTACTTCCCTGTATTAGCCAACGATTCAGGTTGAAAATGAGGACACAGAAGAAAAGGGAAAGATAAGGGTAACCATAGTTTCTTTTTCTTTCCGTCATCGGTAAGCCTAAGGTAGAGAGTATTGACAGAATGTTTGCATATCAAGAAGTGAAACAATAATAGTAGATACAGTTCTGTGAAACATTTTCACCGCTCTGATAAGAATATATATGTACAAGCTATGAAAAGCAAATTGAGTAATTTTGGTGATTTTGTATACAAGTTAAATGCCTTTATACTTGTATTTAAAACTGGCATTGAACAATACATGATGAATGGTAAAATTCATTCAACTAATTCAAATTTTTACATCTTAAAACTTAGAACAATATTAAACAGCAAATAAAAATATCATGACAAATCAAGACATAGAGACTATTATGGAGGAAAGGAAAAAGCTTTATATTTTCATATATGTAATGATCCTTTTTTCCTGCTTTTGAACAAGTGTGCCTACATTTTTATTTTGCACTGGTTCTCACAAATTATGTAGCCAACCTGATAGCAAGCATGCAGCTTCCCCCTTTCCTACACTTATGGCAGACATTACTGACTGCAGATGGCACTGTTTCTCATTGAGCCCAAACATGACACCAGAATCCTTCTCAAAGCGGTTGCTACAAGGGGCAATCTAAGCAGGCACAAAGGTTAAATTTATGGACATTCCTCCAAACCAAACCATCAGATACAAGGTGGGTGGCATTCCAGGCAAAGAAAATGCTGGGTAGTGAGCACCAGGGCAATGAATAGGTCAAGCTTACTAACCTATCCCTAAACTATCAACTCCCTGTTAACCTACCACTCCATCTCCAAGTATTAAACAACATAGCAAAAGTCAGCTTGATGAATAAGGTAATTAGATTCTTGTTTTGTTAGTTACAGAAATGATCTACAATTTAGAGCTTTTAAAAACTATATCAGAAAACTTTAAAAAACACAATAAAGTGATCGATACTTTTATGGTGATTATTATGTACCAGACACTGTCTTAAGTGATTTGTGTATATCAACTCAATCCACACAACAACCCATGAGTTAGGTACTGTGATTGTCCCATTTCTGAATTTGAGGAAACAAGGCCACAGAGGGATTAAATGACTAGCCCCCAGCCATCGCTAATCAATAGCAGAGTCAGCAACTGAACCCAGGCAGTGTGAATCTAGAGTTTGTACTACTATAGTCTCCTGCATGAGTCTCTGCATGTGTCTATCACAAACATGGCAATATTTTGCCAGAGACATTGCATGCAGTTGTCCTTAGTGGCATGGGTTTCTTACAGTCTCAGAGGGAATGACCTCTCCCAGGTGACATTCTTTGTCATCTGGACTCTAGAGCAGTTATACTTGAGCTACCTCAAAGTGTATGGTGAGCAATTTAATCCTTTTCAGTCCTTCCCACTCTAACCATAGCAGTTCAGTGTCAGCGCAAGAAAAATAAACATCCGGGACAGCAGCTCAGCCAGCCAAAATACCCTATATGCCAGTTTGGGTAATTATTAAATAATGCCTTTCTTCAACCCTTAAAATTACTTATGGGAATCTTAGAACCAAAAGAATCCTTAGAGATTATCTAATTCAGGGACAATTTTTAAAAGTTTATTTTAGGGGCACCTGGGTGGCTCAGTGGGTTAAAGCCTCTGCCTTCGGCTCAGGTCATGATCTCAGGATCCTAGGATCGAACCCCGCATCGGGCTCTCTGCTCCTCGGAGAGCCTACTTTCTCCTCTCTCTCTGCCTGCCTCTCTGCCTACTTGTGATCTCGTCTGTCAAATAAACAAATAAAATATTTTTAAAAAGTTTATTTTAAATACCCACTCTGATTGATCAAATGGTGTTTGCATGGGGCAATCAGATGAGAAGGATTTTAAGGACATTAGGAAAGAGTATGTATCTGATAGGTAAAGGGAGATAGAAGCAGGAACCCATATGCTATTCTGGCAATATGATGTAGTACTCAAGAATATGGGCTCTGAGGTTAGATTTCCAAGGATCAAAGTCTTGCTTCACTGTTTTCTGATGGTGTAACCTTGACCAAGTTACTAAATCTCTCTAACCATCACTTCTCTTATTTATAAAATGAGGGTAATAAAACTATCTCATAGGTTAGGTGTGAGTTTAATGTAATAATGTATATAATGTGTTTACTGGAACATCTAGCATACTGTAAGTACTTGACATATTATTATTATGTACTGGCCATTAGCTATTCATGGTATCTGGTATGCGTCCTGAAGGAGATAGAAACAGCAATAATGACATGCATACAGCATTTCTTTCTCTTTTTTCTTTTTCAAGTTTTTATTTAAATTCCAGTTAGTTAACATACCAAGTAATATTTGTTTAGGTATAGAATTTAGTGATTCATCACTTACATAGAGCACCCAGTGCTCATCACACAAGTGCCTTCCTTAATCTCATCACCCTTTTAATCCATCCCACCACCCAACTCCCCTCCAATAACCCTCAGTTTGTTCTCTTTAGTTGACAGTCTGTTTTCTGGTGTGCCTCTCTTTTTCCTCTTATGTTCATCTGTTTTATTTCTTAAATTCCACGTACAAGAGAAACCATTTGGTATTTGTCTCTCTCCAACCAACTTATTTTGCTTAGCATAGTACACTCTCGCTCCATCATGGCTTTGTGAATGGCAAGATTTCATCGTTTTTGACAGCTGAGTAATATTCCATTGTGTGTATGTATATATACACATATATACCATATCTATATATCTCTATCTACCACATCTTCTTATCCACTCATCAGTTGATAGGCATTTAGGCTTTTCCATAATTTGGTTTCCATAATTTGGCTATTGTAGATAATGCTATTATAAACGTCAGGGTGCATGTATCCCTTTGAATCACTCTTTCTGTATCCTTGGGTAAACACCTAGTAGTACACATGCGGGGTTAAAGGGTACTTCTATTTTTAACTTTTCTTGGGACCTCCATACTATTTTCCAGAGGAGCTGCACCACTTTGCATTGCCACCCACAGTGAAAGAGGGTTCCCCTTTCTCTACATCCTCCCCAACATCTGTTGTTTCCCATGTTGTTAATTTTAACCATTCGGATGAGTGTGAGGTGATATCTCATTGTAGTTTTGATTTGTATTTCCCTGATGATAAGTGATGTTGAGCATTTTTTCATGTGTCTTTTAGCCATCTGGATGCCTTCTTGGGAAAAATGTTTACTCAAGTCTTCTGCATTTTTAACTGAATTATTTGTTTTTTGGATGTTGAACTTGGTAAGTTCTTTATGTATTTTGCATACTAACCTTTTATCAGATATGTTATTTGCAAATATCTTCTCCCATTCTGTTGGTTGTCTTTTAATTTTGTTGGCTATTTCCTTCTCTGTGCAGAAGGTTTTTATCTTAATGAAGTCCCAATAGCTCATGTACACAATATTTCTGACCTAGTTGCATCTCTCTAAACATACAGATGGAGGAAACTGAGGCTGTGGAAATCTGGGGACATTCCCTAAATCACATTTGTTGTCTCCCTCAAAAATGAAGGAACGACCTCAAAGAACACCATGTTGTAGCCCCAACTCTGCTCATGATCTGCATGCAAACCTGGGCATGTCACTGCTCTCCAGATTTCAGCTTCTTCATCCATAAAATAAAGCAATTAGAATCTAATCAGTCCCCACAGAGCAGTCACTCCCAAAGCGTCCTGTGATTCCAGAGGGTGAGGACCACTTTTACCCATACTTCAGTGGATGTCACAAGCAGTAATTCTTTCCTTCCAGTTTTTTTTTTCTTTTTTAGATTTTTATTTATTTATTTGAGAAAGAGAGAGAGAGAGAGAGAGAACATGAGCAAGGGAGAGGAGCAGATGGAGAGGGAGAAGCAGACTCCCTGCTGAGCAGGGAGCCAGATGTGGACAATCTCGGGACCCCAGCACCATGATCTGAGTTAAAGATGGCCACTTAACCAACTGAGCCACCCAGATGCCCCTCTTTCCTTCCAGTTTTGACAGCTTTGGTGTAAACTAACCACTCAGGTGTTCCTTTCACAAAATGTATGTTCCTTTTGCTTTATTATCAAAATTCAGATTTTTAGTAATGAATGCCAGAGCTGGACACCAAAAGATCACACAATTATTTTTTCAGCAGGCCTCAAAGAGTTTATTAGGCTATGATCCACAATGGTCACATCAGCAGCCTTTCACTTCCTCTTGCATCTTGGCCAAGGTAGTGTTGAGGTGCATTTCCCAGCTTATCTCTCTCCAAGTCCTTCCCTAAATTCAGACTTCCTGGACCTATGATTATACATTTAAAAACATTTTTTATTGGCATATAATTGACAAATAAATGGACCTGTGATAATACTTAACCAACTTTGCTTTTTTTAATTGAGTCCAGCATGAGTGGAAACCCTGCTTCAAAATCTCAAGGCAGAATCTAAAACACTGGACAAAATCCAGATTTTTATCAATTTTCTGATAGGCATTAAATTCTGTTTAAGCACCCAAACAATTGTATGAAAAGGAAAAAATATAGATCAACATTAAGCATACACATACATAATAAATATTAATAGGAACAAACACATATATCATGAGACATATTTGTACTTGATAATTTTATATACATATTTTAAAGGTTGTTTATGTTCAAGCATTATTAAAGCAGTGGCTTTGTAAACCAGGGGTCACATATTCAAATTTTGCTAAGACCTTCCCAATATATTTCAGAGAAGTATAAGACAGATGTAGGGGTGCCCGGTGGCTCAGTGGGTTAAAGCCTCTGCTTTTGGCTCAGGTCATGATCTCGGGGTCCTGGGATCAAGCCCCGCATCGGACTCTCTGCTCCGAGGAGAGCCTGCTTTCCTCTCTCTGCCTGCCTCTCTGCCTACTTGTGACCTCTGTCTGTCAAATAAATAAATAAAATCTTTTAAAAAAAATAATTTGAACTCAAAGCCATATTATCTAGGTTCAACTCCAGACTCCTCCACTTTCTAGCTGGTAACCTTTACCAAGTTTTTAAATTATCTTACTTCAGTTGGTTCATCTGTAAAATGGGAATGGTAAGAGTTGTGAGGATTCAATGGGTAATACACATCAAATGCTTAGTCTAACGACTGCACATATTTTGATAATGGTGAGTTCAAGCCTGTTGGAATGATGACCTCAGTTATCAACTTTGATTCCTCTTATCTTGCAGATAAAGAAATTGAAGTCCAAAAAAAGAGTCATGTTACTTGCCTAATGTAGCCTTTATTCAGCAGGCCAGGGTAGGATGGTACTTTGTAGCAGCCAAGACTAGAATCCCATTTTCCTAAACTTCAGACCACTGCTTTCCCCAGGTCAGAGCTCTTTCTGCTTCATTTGGAGCAATAATGCTTCACCACCTGGCTCTAGTTAGATGGGCTTCTTGAGAGGGAGTTTGTGTCATTGTATTTTTATTGCCTGGCATAGTTCCCAGCACAGAGTAAAACTGATTAATGTTTATTATTGAATTAAATTTGTTGGTTATTTATTTTATACATCTGAGCTCTTTTTAAATGTTGCAAAGAAGCTGATGGCCAGTTATTTAGTTCTTAGGGAGAGAGTATACTATAGTAGTCAAGAGAAAGGGTTCTGAAACCAAAATGTACGGGCTCAAATTATACTTCTGCTACTTACTGTTTAATGTAACTGTGTGCAAATTACTTTCCCTCAGTTTCCTCAGTTATAAAATGGAGATAATAATGCCTCTGTCACAGAGTTATGAGTACTACATTGGATACTATGTGAAGGTCAGTTTGTTTGTGTCTACTTGGCTAGCCTCTAATTCCCAATTAATCAATCAAATACTAACCTAGATATTGCTGCAAAGGTATTTTGTAGAGGTGGTTCACATTTATAGTCAGTTGACTTTAAGTAAAAGAGATGGTTATGAGTGGACCTGATCCAGTCATTTGAAAGGAAGAAAAGGAGAACTGAGGTTTCCCTGAGGAAGAAGAAATCCCACCTGTGAACTGCAGTATCATTTTCCACTTGAAAGTTTCTAACCTTCCTAGTAGCTTGACCTATAGAATTTGGACCCACAGTAACATAAGACAATTCCTTGTATGTGTATACATACACACATATATTTATGTATGGCATATAGAAATATCCCATCAGCTCTGTTTTTCCAGTGGGACCCTGACTGATACATAAGCACATATGTGGCATACAGCACTTACTCCATCAATGTTAAGTGCTCATAGTGTTAGCAGTGTTTTATTATTTTATTATCATAATATATTGAACATGTAGGAAAAGCTTTCAACACATGACTGTAAAAACAAATTTTTGTCTTTGTCTACAATTCTCCTGAAAGGGATCATGCCTACAATGTTTGAACAACTAAGTAGAAAAACCGTATAGAAGTAGATAATACTAAAGCAAATGTGGGAAAATATTAACATTTAGAGAAACTGGTAAAGGATATATGAGAATTCTTTGCACGACTTTTGCATTTTTTATGTCTGAAATTATTTTTAAAAAGTAAACATTTTAAATGATGAAAATTAATAGAATAAATTTAAATTAAATTTTAAAATTTCTAACAGATTTACTCTGTCAGAATCTAAAGGTCTGACACAAAGATTGCTGGTAAGAAGTGAGAGAAAACTATAAAATGCTGAACTTAAAATTACTAATACTATTTAATAACCAACTCAATTGCTCCTATTTTAATTGTGCAATATTATCTTTATGAACTCTTAAGAAATAAAGGCTCAAAGGAGAAAGAGAGAGATTACATTATGCTTGGGTAGAATAGAGGGAGAAAAGGTATGATCTCCTTAATGAATCCTACATGGATGGTTAAAACCCGGATGCAGCTAGAACGGAAAGTGAGAGGCTGCAAGCAGACGAACACACTCCAGTGTGCTCGCCACGTTTCCCAGACGGAAGGCATCCGTGGCTTCTACCGGGGATTAACGGCCTCGTACGCTGGGATTTCAGAAACGATCATCTGTTTTGCTATTTATGAAAGTTTGAAGAAGTATCTGAAAGAAGCTCCACTAGCCTCCTCCACAAATGGGACTGAGAAAAATTCCACAAGTTTCTTTGGACTTATGGCAGCTGCTGCGATTTCTAAGGGATGTGCTTCCTGCATCGCTTATCCACATGAAGTCATAAGGACACGGCTCCGGGAGGAAGGCACCAAGTACAAGTTTTTTGTCCAGACCGCTCGGCTGGTCTTCCAGGAAGAAGGTTACCTTGCCTTTTACAGAGGACTCTTTGCCCAGCTCATCCGGCAGATACCAAACACTGCCATTGTGTTGTCTACCTACGAGTTAATTGTGTACCTGTTAGAAGACCGTACCCAGTAACAGGCCAGAAAATTGTGCTCTAGAATAAAATTGAAAAACTCTAGAGAAATTTTTTTTTCCATTGATGTTTAGAAGGTTTGAGACTAAAACAGGAAAGGCCATAAAATATGTGGCCTGTATCACCCGTTGGACATTTCCTTTTGGATTCATGTTTTCTGTAAGGTTTAAATTCATTAACTTTAATAGTTAATTATAACTTTTGGTGTTTTTTTTTAAACTTAAGAGGATTCAGGTTTAAGCAGCAGCTAAATTAAATCACGCTACTTAATTAAAAAAAAATGAAAAATGAAAGATGGAAAAGGAGGGCCTGGGGCGCTTGGGTGGCTCAGTGGGTTAAAGCCTCTGCCTTCGGCTCAGGTCATGATCTCAGAGTCCTGGGATAGAGCACCTCTTTGGGCTCTCTGCTCAGCGGGGAGCCTGTTTCCCTCTCAATCTCTGCCTGCCTCTCTGCCTACTTATCATCTGTCTCTCAAATAAATAAATAAAATCTTAAAAAAAAAAAAAAAAGGAAAAGGAGGGCCTTTTTGACAAGTGCAACTGGCTAAGCCAGTCTATTTTAGATGATAAAATCTATGTCTATTTAAACTCTTTTTCTATGTAATAAGTGCCCAGCGGATAAATGACCAGACTGGCTCACTGCTGGCAGGAGTCCATATGCTTAAAAGTTCCTCTTGGAGGCCGAGTGTTAAGAAGTTTATTTAGAAAATACCTAGAAGTTTCCTGGGTTTAGGCCTTTCTGCTGGATCAGAGTGCACCCTGTGGATAAATGTACCCAGACTGAAAAGGCTGAAATCCTGGGCTATCTGCTGGCACTCGGCTTTGTTCTAACACCTCACTTTTGATTAAGAGATCGCAAGCTAGCTTATTATTAAAATTGTAATTCAAACTTTCTTGGCGGCTACACAATTGGAACCTCACAGACAAGCCGCCTACCCTTTAAACATGACATTTGAACTAATACACTGTCCTTTTGCCAAGGCACACATTGCTAAAAATCACTGGAATCTAAAAGCACCAAAAGTTCAGCAATCAAACCCCAAATGCTGATTGCCACTGCTCGGTACCCATGGTGAGGAGTTTCATTTAGACATACGAGAATGCATTAGCAGACCAGAGCTCATCTCCAGGGCACCTGGAGACTGTACCAGCATGACTGTGAAACACCCAAAAAACTCCAAAGAAAACTCTACATGCTTTCTGATTTCATCTAATTTCCCCAGTCCTCTACTATCACTATCTTCCATTTACAATCTGTTCCAAAGAGAGCACAGACCATCCAAAATTGGGGTCTTAAAGTAGAGTTTAAATTCTGACTCCTATATTTTACGAAGTATTCTTTGAAAGCCTACCAAATACACAATGCTTTGTTAGTTACTACACAAAGATATATCAGATATGATCTTTATCTTTCTATTAAAAGAGAGTATATAATCTAGGAGAGGTAAGACATATAAACCAGAAACAAGTATGACATTTTGGCCACACAGGCATTCCAAAAACAAAGAGGTTAGGGATGGTCTTAGTGGTTTGTCCACCATAATGTTAACTTGTTGCCTCTGAGTGGTGGGATTTGGGTTGATTTTCAGTTTCGTAGTACTTTATATTTTGTTTCAATTTTTATAGTGAGCATGAGTAATTTTTTTTTTAAGATTTTATTTATTTATTTGTTAGAGAGCGAGTGAGCACAGGCAGACAGAGAGTCAGACAGAGGCAGAGGGAGAAGCAGGCTCCCTGCTGAGCAAGGAGCCCGATGCGGGACTCGATCCCAGGACGCTGGGATCACGACCCGAGCCGAAGGCAGCCGCCTAACCAACTGAGCCACCCAGGCGTCCCAGCATGAGTAATTTTTACAAAAACAGTATTGCTATTTCAAAAAAAGAAGGGCTTCGTGGAGGAAATGGAACTTTTTAAATGGCTGTAATTTGGGAAAATAATAGTAAATTTGTTGCATAACTAGCCCCCACTCTACCTTCTTTGGAAATCAGGAATCAAAGGAAGAGAGGCACCCTTTCCTTGAGCCTCAGCAAATTCACAGCTCCCTACTACTTGCTCCTAATTACTGTGCCAGTGAAGTCCAGGAAAATGCAAGTGGCATAAAAGACAAGGCTCTTTTTAAACCACAAGGTCAAAAGAATCACTGGAGGAGGCTACACAGAAGCAGGTATTTTCATGAAATGTAATTTGCCAAAGAGAAAACCTCAGCTAACAAGAACCAACTGATGGTTCTGATCTGCCTGTGAGCAATCATCCACTCAGTGGTCATAGCAGCCAATGGAATGACATCTACTCAGAGGAAATAATTCACCTCTGCTGCAGAAAATCTGCATATAATAAAACTCTTCCATATGCAGAAACCTAAAATAATATATGCTTAAATTGCTTGACTGGTAAGAACTAAAGCTTTTCCAGAAACAAGGTAAGGTGATAAAGTAGACATAGCATAGGACTAAGAAACAGAAGATCTAGGTATCTTCTCAACTTTTGCACTTAGCATGTGTTATCCTTGACCCATAGAGCTTCTCTCAAATTCAATTAGCAACATTACTCTGTAAATTAGGAATATGATCTTACTACTTTACAAAGTTATTTTAGAGATTGGTATATAATTTTTGCTAATGTTTTTGGTACCTTGCAAAAATGAGGAATCTCACTTATGATCACTAGAGTTTAGAAAAGCATAGTAAGTTGTTATCTCGTTTAAAGATGACGAGAGGACATTTTTCCTCCAGAAATGCCAATCCCACATCTTTCTTGGTTTTCAACACAACAGGTAAGGTGTCAAACAGACCATCTTGAATTTTCAAGTAACTATAAGTCAATGAAATTATACATGATGTGTCTTGATCCATTTATTCAAGAAATGGACATTGCCCATCTATATCCTATGCCCATCTTCTATCTTAGTATAGAAGATCCATTCCTTTATTGCAAGCTCAGACACAGCTTAGGGGTGAGCCACTCAGGTAATAAAGGCATCACCAAATAGGGGAAAGTGAAACATGGTGTTTGAGGCACTAAAGTATTATTATTAATATAATGAGACAAAGAACATGAGACATTTATCAAAACTCAAGTAAGGAAAAAATATATGTGGTTGGAAATAGTTACTTTATAAATTGCTTTGAAAGCTCTGTGAGGCTCTACAAAGCTACACTCAAAATAATTGTCTTCCAAAGAGGATGGATATGAGAGACTCAGGGCTATGGTTTCGCTGAGTGGAAAATATAAATTTGGGAGCCAGGTTAGAAAATAGAGATGAAGTTGAAGGCTGCTATCAGTACTCATCTTTCTCTACCCATACACTGCTCCAACTCACCTCTAAATGAACAAGTCTTAGTCCTTCTATCATTCTTACTCTTTGAATCATTTCCATGTTCCTTATACTTTACTAAAATCACCCTAGACTAATTTTTGTACATCTTTCTAAAAAAATAGATAATGCCCCAATGATTTGATATTAGAATCAATAATTCCTTTACTCCTCCTTCCAGAAACCCAACAACTACACAGACCATCCAAACACAAAAAAAAGTATAAAAATTGAAATCTGCCAATGTCTGATTTGATATTAGAATAATTCCTTTCCTTCTTCTTCTTCCAGAAACCCAACAACTACACAGACCATCAAAACACCAAAAAAAGTATACAAAATTGAAATTTGCAAATGTCTGATGTAAATCTCAGTCCTGGGAAGCAATGGATGTATCCCTTGGTGCTAGTTAATGCCAATTACCTCCAAAGAGATCCACAATACAATGAGTCTGAGATTTTAAACACAGAGAACACAGGAACAAGGGAGATTAAACAACCTAGCTGATGAGGCAAATATTCATTACCCAAACTGTAACATTTAAAATACTAAGACAACAGCCCTATACTATTTATACAACCCAGAATCAGAAGAAAATGGAATTATCATCATTAAGTTCTAGTAAACTCGAACCCCAAAACAAGAAATACAAGAATCCCAAAACCACATTTAGTATTTTAGCTTCTTCTCCACTTTATGTGGGAACTTTGTACCCTTGGAAAGTCATTTCACCTCTCTGGAACTCATTTTCCTCTGTAAAATTAAGAAGTTGGATTAGATGATATTTACAATGCTGAATGGCTGCATCATATAACACAAGGGAGTTAGAAAACCTGCTATCCAATGCCTGATCTGTCGTTAAATGTTAGGCAAGTCATTTAACCTTCCCTGAGCCCCAAAATTCCTCATCTATTAAATGGAGACAAAATCACCTGCTCTGACTACCTTACGCAGTTGAAGATAATTGGATTGAAAGTGGTTAGAGAACTGCAAATGTCATACAATTATAATGAAGTAGTAGGATTATGATCATTTTAACTTCCAAAACATCTAATAGAAAAGATTTTTTTTCCTTAATTTGAAAGGGAAAACAAAATGTGTTATTCTATTGCTCTGAGCAACAGTGGAGCCAACAGCTGATGAAGTTATTGAAGATAAAATATAGGATAGTGAGAATCAGAAGACAGGTCCCAGTACAGACTCTTGAACAAGGCATGACCTTGAACAAGGCATATAATCTGACAGATCTCCCTGTGTCTGGAACTCCCAGACACAGAGCTGGGCAAATTATAATACCTAACATTTATTGAATGCCTAATACTTGCCATGCACTGCTTTTCCTATACCTTCTGTCAGCTCCACTTCAAAATAGTCCTATGAGATAGGTAATATGATCTTTCCTTTGTAAAGGTGAAGTAACTGGCACTGTGTGGGTATATAACACTTAGCATCACCTAGTACTTGGTAACAGGTGATAAGTCTGATTTCAATGTCCAGACTCTTGACCTCAAACAAACAACTCTTCAACTCTTAAAAATTATCAAGGAACCCAAAGAGCTTTTGTTCAGAGTTACATCTATTGATATTTACTATATTAGAAATTAAAATTAAGAAAAATTTAAAACTTTATAAACACATTTAAAAATAAGAATCATAAACCCATTATATGTTAATATAAACAAAATATAAACAATTTTCTGAAAACTTTTATTTTTTCAAAAACCAAGATAATGAGAAGAGTGGCAGTATTTTACAGTTTGCAAGTCTCTTTAAAGTCCAGCTTTAGAGAAAACAGTAAGAGAAATGTCCATTACCTCCCAATCCCATTCCCCAATGGCAATAAAACAAAATATTATACAAGCTAATGGAAAAGAAACTAGAAAAAGATCATCACAATTATAACAGCACCCTTTTAACATTTATCTAATAAGCATCTTAAATTTCTAAATTAGAAGGTCACTATATTTAGTGAATGAAATGGAATAATAATCATAATGAGATTCTAAATTGCATTTTATAGTTCAGTGATAATCCCAAATCAGCCGTTACTAGCAATTACTGATAATTTATTTTTGTTAACAGCCTGAAAAAGTTTTTGAAGGGAAATTATGATAGAGCGATTGATTAGAAAAAAATGCATATGCCTATTTGATTCTAAGAAGGTCTAATACAAACCCTCCTAAACAGAATCATAATCTAAGGGAGAAAAATAATGACAGGTGTAGGACTGGTAAGGCAGGGAGATCTCTTACAAGACCTTCTCCTATGAGAGGATGGAGTGCCAGGTAGCCTCTGAACTAGTATTAGGCGAGCATTCTATCTGAACATCTATGATTTACATCCACCATTTCCTTCCTCAAGCCTCAGCCAGGCCATTCCTTCCTTCACCCCATTCCTTGTACTCCCCATGTTCAGGTGCTGAGCCAGTCTGCTTTTTATGGTGTCATGAAATTGACATTTGACCTCAGGGAATAGGCAAAAATAATATTCTGAACTCCTTTCCCTGTTTGGTCCACTAGGTAAACAATCTTTATTCATTCAACTCACCGGAACAATTTTTATTCACTCAACAAATGCTCTGTAAACAATTATGTGCCTTTGTTTCCTTCAAGTCCTAATGTAAATATCACCTTCTCAGTGAGGCTGGCAGTGGCCATCCATCTAAAAGTGTAGCACCGTCACCATCACCACGTGCCTGTTACATCCCTCTCCTCTCTTCTTCCTTTACTTTCTCTATAAATGTTATACCTAGCACATTTAAAATTTCATTCATCTATCTTATTTACTTTCTAACTCCCCAAGAAAAAATGTAGGTTCCATGAAGACAGCTATTGTTTTGTATGCTTCCCTCAGAGTTAATTCCCAGCACCTGCTATGGAGGCTAGATATAGATATAGATATTGATGGATATATATCAATGACTTTATTTCTGTCTTTATTGCACATAATTCCTTCCTTACTGAAGAGAATTTGACAAGCCCAAGTCTTCAAACTGCCTGTCCTAGTCAGCTTCCTCACCTGCTTTCACACTCACAAGCACTTTAATGCTAAACAGATAGATAGGAGGAGAGAAAAACCACAAAACATATTTGTTGAGTGAGTGAATGAACAAACGCATGTAGCATTTTATCTCTGTGAAAAGAAAAAGAAATAATTAAGTTACAGACTATGCTCTCAAAAAGCTCATGTTCCATCAATGACTCTAAAACAGGAACATGTGATAGATGACATTCACATCTGTCAGTTCCATAGCCATGGCACTAACAAAATGAACAAGAGACTATGTGCAATTCTCCCTTCTGTTTCCTGAAATTCCATCCTTTTGCTCCTACTCAAGAAAGCATTAAGATTGAGGAATTCAAGAGATTGAACATGGTATTCCCATGGGGTAACCTTAAATCTGTTCTATTTTATGAGGTAATTTTTCTTAAAATTTAATACTTCATTATAATTAATAATCAATTACTTATACATAAATCATGACCATTGGCAACATTCCAGAATGTCTAATTTATTTTGTAAAACTGCTTGTCTAGAAGACAGGATGAAGAATGTCACTTCACAAATAAGGAAAGCTACTTGGTTTATTAAAATAATATGTAATAACCACGTGGAAAACACTTGGATCATACTGAAAAATACAGGACATTGTTCTTGACTCTACCTTACTCTCTAAAATGGGAGCTTTTATTCTTCGTTCCTTCCCCCTGTAACATAGAACCCTTATATACCTGAACTCCAGGGTTTTACAAATCAATCACTGGATAAAAAACTGAAACAGGAAGAATAATGAATGAGTCATTAACAATATGCCAGAGACCATGGGCTTAGGCCCCTTGGAAAATAAAATAGAGCTACCCTATGACCCAGAAATTGCACTACTGGGTATGTATCCCAAAGATACAGATGGAGTGAAAAGAAGGGCCATTTGCACCCTGATGTTCATAGCAGCAATGTCCACAATAGCCAAACTATGGAAAGGGCCAAGATGACCTTCAACAGACGAATGGATAAAGAAGATATGGTCCATATACACAATGGGATATTACTTAGTTATCAGAAAGGATGAATACCCTTTATGAACATTTGCATCAACATGGATGGAACTGGAGGAGATGATGCTAAGTGAAATAAATCAAGCAGAAAAAGTTAATTATCATATGGTTTCACTTATTTGTGGAACATAAGGAATGGCATGGAGAACATTAGAAGGAAGGGGAAAATGAGGGGGTGAAATCAGAGTGGGAGACGAACCATGAGAGACTATGGAAACAAATGGAGGGTTTTAGAAGGGATGGGGGTGGGGAGATGGGTAAGCCTGGTGGTGGGTAAAGCATAACACAATTAAATATATATATACATACACACACATATATATATGTATGTGTATATATATATATACTAGATGCCTCAAAATGCCTCTAACTTATATAACTCATAATCCATTCTTCAGAACACAGCCACCACCTCCTACCAATATCTTTCTGCTTTTCCCAACCCAAATCTCATTTTTCCTACCCCTTGATCACATCTTTCGTTGTTAGTTCCTTCCTTAATATCCTCGCCACATTTCACTTTGTGAGAGTCCTTCAGTTTCAACTCCAGAGTCCTCTAATACCCTAATCACCACTACAATCTTGGACTAGTTCTTTTGTTACGCATACACATAGAACTATGTTCTTTTCTTTCAGGGCAATTATCTCAGCTGTAGTTACACATTTGTCTATTTGGGCATTTGACCTGAACTGTCTCCCTCGCGAAACTATAAGCTCCATGAGCCAAGTGACCACATATCATTTTGTTCACTATGCATTTCAATAATGAGCACAGTGCTGGCCAGAGATACTCCATTAATATTTGTTTAATTAATTAATTAATTAATTAATTAATATGTAACTCATGTATATGTAGCATCTTCCCTAAAAACTGATAGCCCCCTTTACCTCTCATAATATGTAGTTTAATACCATGAACAAGATAATGACTCAGTAAATATTAGATTGGCTATATTTGCCTAAAAGCTGTGTATCTGTGCATGAAAATGTATGTATACCTGTGCAGCAGGGAAAAGACAGAAGTTACATAAGAAACTGAATGCACCTTTCAAAATTCATCACAGCTTTCTGTCTTTGGCCTCCATCTTCCTTCAGAAAAATTTTCTTTTTTTATGTTCAAACTGAACTAATTTAAGCCATTACAAGATATTACGCTGTTGACAAAAGAACCTGTTGCAGCTATTAAAACAACCTCAAATGGGGTAATAGTTCTGTCACTGGAACAAAAATTCATTTTTATTGAAATTAAACAGCATGCACCAGAAGCTAAAAGTAAAAAGTAATTTTGCCAGATGTGGCAGCTTGGCTGGACCAGTTTGTGCACCATATTCACTGGTAATAATGGTTATGTACAAGGCCCCTTGGCAGCATCCATCATTTATTCACAAGGACAAAACTTCACAGCTTACTTCAGAACACATTCATTATTCTGGATCCTCCAATTTCATTTCAACTGCATTTTTTGAGCACGTAATTTTTTTGAAAGAAGAAAACATCTTCAGGAGACCATTAAGTAATCCTTGAGCCCTTCTAAGGACAGATGAAATCCAGTTAGACACTTAGCCAGGCAGTTTTCACCTCTTCTCCCAAAAGGCCAAGACAGCAGAGAAAAGGAAGAGATTGGAAAATCCTTGCCTGGCATCCCGGCCAGGCATCCACTTGGCCTGATGTAGTGTACAAACCAACTATCAACACTCAATTCTTTAATCCTCTCTTGGGGCTGCTTGGCTATTGGTCCTGCTTCAAGCTCACTGTCATAGTCTCCTTTAAAACCCTGTGGCATCTAAAAAGTAACTCCATACAGAGTCAGATTCCATTCTGGAACATTTTAAGTGTGAAGTATTTGCATTTGACCCTTCACATGTTCACTTTATGGAAAGATGTCCCTTTCCATAACAGAAAGAGCACAGGGCCTGAAATAATCAGGAAATCCAACTTCTCTGTCCAGACTCTGCTGCATCGGCTAGGGGATTTTGAATAACAACATAGGATGTCCCTCGGTTTCCTCCTCTGTTTTCTGGGGGAGGTGAATTATATGACTTCAAAGGATTCTTTTAAGTACAGATCTATGCAATCCGTGAGATCACTGTTTTGATCTGCCAGGACTATTTTTTTTTTAATATGTTTCCTCCTTGTTAAAAATAGTTAACCCTTTCCTTAGTGAAAAGAATTTAACAATGATTAGTTTAAAATTGGTTAACTTTGTCAGATTCTTAGCCTACCTCCAAACTTGTAGAGACTTATATTAAAAAAAAAAAAAAAAAGACGACAAAAGCAACCAACTACATATGGTACTAAACAAAAATTTTTATCAAAGTTCTATTAAATATCCAAAACTGTAATGAGTGTGTATTATTGGAGGAGGGCTAGAGAGTCATTTAAGTAAAGAACACAGTGCAAGTCCAGAGAGAATCAAGAAATTGATTTGAAAAATGATGCATGTCATTCATGTTAAAGTACTGAACTTTGTGAAACATGGTCAAATGGGTGAATACTAGAAGGCAAGGCTGATACAGTCATGGAACAAATGGGTAGAAAATAAATTTTGGCCTGTGCCATAAAATATAAAAAATACTTTATATAAAAGAAAAAATTGAGGAAGAAGTTCTTCTGCAAACATGCCAATGTTTGAATAAATATATGCAGTACTTAAAAGTATGAGCTTTGCAGTTTGATAGCCTGACTTCTTATCCTGGTTCTGTCATATGGTTGTCTGTCCTTGGGCAAGTTACTTAACCTCCCTGAACCTCTACCTTTCCTCATGTATAAAATGGCAATATTAAGAATGCCTATCCCAAATGGTATATGCGGGATTAAATTAAACAAGGCAATACCTAGCACATAGCAAGTACTCAATAAACATTAGCTATTTCAATACCACTATCAATATTTGTTAAGAACTTACTATATAGTTTTTCTTAGGCCCAAGAGATACAAATAAAGTAAAACTATGTCCCCAGCCCCAAGAAACTTAACCTGAAATAGAAACAGACAGTCAATAATTCACTGTGATAAATACTGTACTAGAGCTACACAAATAGAAGCACAGAGATTGAGTACTCAACAGTGGTTGAGGAGTAGAGAAGGATGAAGAAAAAGATGGCAGAGAAGGTAATGATTATGATAAGTCTAAGAGAATGAGTAGGAATATACAAGTCATTAAAGAGAGAAGTTTTTCTAAACAGAATAAACATCAAAGGCATACATGTTTAAATAATCTAAGAACTGCAAATAGTTTGATGGTGGATGGAGTGCACAATACAAAAGAGAAACAGCAAGGGACAAGGCTGGAAAATGATGAAGAGCCAGATTTCAACCTATTTTCTTAGGCATAGGAATCAGATGATAAGGACTAAGAATTCTAAAGAAGAGGAATAAAAAAATGCAAAAAGCAAGGATGAATCTGTAAATTATACCCAATTGTTGAGGGGCTTGAGATGTCAGTTTGAGTTTGGATTTTAGCCTGTGGGCTATTGGAAATGCTGAAATTGTACTTTATATGGACTAGGCCAATATCTGACTAAAAAGGAATCAAAAAGAAATTCAAAACAAGATAATTAGGAGGTTATAGCATACATCCAAAAATAATACAGTAGACCCTGGGCCTGGATTTTGACAGTGGTAATGAAGAAGAAGGAAATTTATGGTTTACCTAAATAGATCTTGACATAGAAAATAAGTAAAAGAGAGAGTCAAAATTGCCTGGAAGAAGTAAGGTTTATGAGGACTATGTGATGGTGAAATGGACTAAGTTTAGACCATTTGTTTTAAGAGGAGAAAAAAGGTAACAGTTGATAAGGCTATTGGTGTTGAGATCATTTATCCATCCATGGATTCACTCACTCATTCAAAACTATTAATCAGTACTTATTATAACAGAGCAATATGTATAGGCACTGGACATAGAAAGATGTTATATATGAAGATCATGTCCTCATGAGCTTAGAGCCTAATGAGGGAGATATGGAATGTACACCTAAGTAACTATTAAAACAAGGTATAAAAGGATAAATTTAATGAAAAAGATTTCAGTGCAGTTATTCATTGCACTCAATTCCAATTGAGGAAACCAAAAAAGTCATTATGGAGAGATTAGGATGTGAGCTAGGCTTCGAAGGCAAGGTAAGTTCATCAAACATAGGGTGCCCATATGTCCCAATTTACCCAATAGGCCCAATTATGCCTTTTGTTAAGGATCACTACTAATAGCCCCTTTTTTCAAGTATCTCAATTTAGGTGTTCAAGTATGTGGTAACCCTAGTCATGGTGAATGAGTGCTCATAATCAATGTCAATAAGAAGCTTGAATGGCGAAGTCAAAAGGCTGATAATAATATAACATGCAGGTATGCCTGGGTGGTTCAGTCGGTTGAGTATCTGCCTTTGCCTCCGGTCATGATCCCGGGGTCCTGAGATCCAGCCCTGCATCAGGCTCCTTGCTCAGTGGGGAGCCTGATTCTCCCTCTTCCTCTGCCTGCCATTACCCCTGCTTGTGCTCTCTCTCTCTCTCTCTGTCAAATAAATAAATAAAATCCTTAAATAATAATAATAATAATAATATAATGTCTATAGCTAAGGAGATAATAACAGCATTGTCTGTGGTCCTAAAGTCATCTACTCACTTCTAGGCTCCATCTATCCCCTTGGAGAATGGAGAAGTATGTTCAAAGGAGAGGAACTCTCCTAAGATGTAACCACATTAACCAAACCATGTTGACAATGATTTTCACCATGGAACTCTACTTTGAGGAAGCAGCTCATAAATCAGTGTTCTATGGAACACACTTCAAGAAACTTAGGACTTCATGATAAATTGGCAATGACATTATAAACAGAAAAAAAATATTGAATGGGTTCTGATCATAAGTAAAGTATTTCTAAATATGAGTGTCTAGGATAATTCTATCTCACCTACAGTGTAATCTGAAAATTCTTATATAGCACAAGTCTATCTAAACTACTACTATCTAAAGTCTCTTTAACAATTTCTAGGCTTCTTCAAAGACAACAATTGTCAATTTTAATAAGACATAATTGGGGGCGCCTGGGTGGCTCAATGGGTTAAACCTCTGCCTTCGGCTCAGATCATATATCTCAGGGTCCTCGGAATGAGCCCCGCATTGGGCTCTCTGCTCAGCAGGGGGCCTGCTTCCCCTGCCCCCTCTGCCAGTCTCTTTGCCTACTTGTGACCTCTCTCTGTCGAATAAATAAATTTAAAAATCTTAAAATAAAAGACATAATTGTTTATAGGCTACAGTATACCTAATGGTCTGAAACTAGGTTTCAAACTTTAAAATGGTTTTTAAAATTCTGACCATGGGACACCATAAGTAACAGAACAAATGGTGTTCTGCTTTCTTGTTCAAAAGGATTATTGTGCAAGCCATCTCTATGGATGTAAATGCAAGAAACCTCCTTGGCTGCAGAAAAATCTAGTGCCTTTCAAAGTTTTATTTTGAAAGCTCTGAAGAATGAGATTGATGATAGAATCCCTAATGTCTCTTTTCTTTGTAATCCACACCACACAAGATTTAAGAGCTAAGCCAGAAAACATCAAACAACATGTTCAGAATTGTTGAAGGAGAAACATTGATGTTTTTTGCCACCAACGAGAACACTAAAATATAAAAGGTAAAGCTATAAAATAAAAAAAAGTAAAAATAAAAGTTTAAAAGGTAAAAAGAGATATGACCAGCAGCATGTCTGCTACAAGATGCAGACATCTTGTAGCAACTACTATAAGCAGATCAATATAAAATTCATATTCCTGACTGCCTGAAAGGAGAAAGACCCTCACAAATTCACAGTGCATGGAAGAAAAATGGTGTTAGCAGATAACATATATAAATGAATATAAAGCTCAGTCCCAGTGACCTCCACATCTATAAAAATCAAACACATTTTTATATACCTTTATTATTTCTTGTTTAGAGCTAGTGGTAGATAACTCTGATATTATTGGCTAAGGTATAGCAAGATATTCTTTTATCATTTTAAGGGCCTACTTGGCCATATCTTGTTGTAATGAATTTTCTCTTCAATCTTTAAAAATGGAAACCACAACAACATCAGAAAATACAGCTAACTTAAAAGAAAGAAAGAAAGAAAGAGAGAGAGAAAGAAGGAAAGAGAGAAAGAAAGAAAGAGAGAAAGAAAAGAAAAGAAATATTCACATGTGTGACCTGGACTGGTCACAATGTGAAGAAAAATATATAAATATAGCCCACCAATTAGGATGTCATATGAACACCGTGTCTAAATTTGTAAAGTTTTTATAATATTCTAACCTGATTCATTTACATTAGTACATTTGAGCTTCACAACAAGCTTGTAAGATTGAAAAGGCAGGTGATATAATCCAAATCAAAAGAGGAAGCCAGGCATCACCAGTCATCATGCCTGAGAGCATACAATGAATGCCTAGTTGGGATTGCAACCCAAGGACCCTGATTCCCTTTCCAAGGGTCTTTTTCTAACACTACAGCTAACAAGCAGTTAAATTTTCTACACCTCCTCCTCCACTTGACACATGCCTCTTTCACATTAAGTTTTCAAATGAATGATGACAACTTAGAGTTACATTCCCTGAGCCAAAAAAAATGGGCAAAACATGGGGATGGGCAGTTTTTGTAGGTCCCTACCAAGGTAGCAAACACCAGCCTACAGGCTCAGTCTTCATACAGCCATTGCACAGAGCAGCTTGTCCACAAACACTTGAGATCAAGACTTTTTTTTTTAAGATTTTACTTATTTATTTGACAGACAGAGATCACAAGTAGGCAGAGAGGCAAGGCAGAGAGACAGAAGGAAGCAGGCTCTCTGCTGAGCAGAGAGCCCAATGCGGGGCTCGATCCCAGGACCCTGGGATCATGATCCGAGCCAAAGGCAGAGGCCTTAACCCACTGAGCCACCCAGGTGCCCTGAGATCAATACTTAAGCAAGGACTTAATGCAAAGAAATCTAACTCCCTTTGTAGATTACCATGACAGCCATGGTCTTCATGAGGGCATATGACTGAAATGAGGAGGGTGAATCCTATAAAAATAAGGCCACAAGAACAATCCCAGTGGCATTTTGCCTGAAGAATGAGTCACAAATAGAAATGTCAACACAAATCTGACAGGTAACAGTGAGACAAGAGGGCTGGGGGGGAAGTGAACTGAGCTGTTTGATGGAAGGGGCATTATTTAGTTCTAGCTGAATACTGCTATGCAAGAAATCATGCTTGGTGTTGCCAAATCTCCTCCTTCCCTGAGTTTTTTAAGAAGAAAAACTAGATTATTATGAGAAATTTGATTTATAAATGCTAGCAAGTAATCAATAAAATTAACAGTATGGATTAAGCTGAACTTTTTTTTTAAGATTTTATTTATTTATTTGACAGAGATCACAAGTAGGCAGAGAGGCAGGCAGAGAGAGAGGAAGAGAAGCAGGCTCCCTGCTGAGCAGAGAGCCCGATGCGGGTCTCCATCCCAGGACCCTGGGATCACGACCTGAGCTGAAGGCAAAGGCTTTAACCCACTGAACCACCCAGGCACCCCTGAACATGTCTATTGATTAAATCTGACCTGAGTGTCAGATTGAGCCTATAAATTAACAATTTTCAGACCCCAAATATCAGTTTAAAAGTTCCAGTTTAAGCAATAAGAAGTCTTTTATCCCTTCCCAGTTGAAAACAAATTGTAACTAATTGTTCAAAAATGACAAATGCAGTGACCTTAAAAGTAGACTAGAGTTTTCATATACTCACTGGGTTGGGGCAAAGGGAGAGATGGCCTGAATGTAACCCACTAACAGCTTATTATTTCCTTAAAACCTTTATTTTCTTAAAACCTTTAAGATAGATAAAACTATCGGGATGCCTGGGTGGCTCAGTTGGTTAAGTGGCTGCCTTCGGCTCAGGTCATGATCCCAGTGTCCTGGGATCGAGTCCCACATCGGGCTCCTTGCTCGGCAGGGAGCCTGCTTCTCCCTCTGCCTCTGCCTGCCTCTCTGTCTGCCTGTGCTCGCTCTCTCTCTCTCTCTAACTAATAAATAAATAAAATCTTTTTAAAAAAATTTTTTAAAAACCTTTAAAAAAAATAGATAAAACTATCTTAAAAATGCATGTGAATTTTGTCTTCCAATTCAAAATACATCCATATTTTCTCCTTTTATCTATTTATTTTTTCATATTTTTCCTTTTAATATCAGAAAGATGTTTTTTACCTCGAATCTTACAGTAAAACTGATGCTCCAGGAAGACATTTATCCTGCGGCTTCCAAAATCTTCAAGATGCATAGCCCTAGATTAACCAGAATTCTCTCAGAATTGTCACCCCTCTCCTACCTCCAGCTGTCCCTGCACCTAAAGCCTTAGCTCCAGCTATCCATCAGACTGACAACAGCCAAGGGCTGGGCCTGGTGTGGCATACATAAAAAGAGACACACTCCCTGGAATTCTCAGGGCTCACTCAAAATACAGCCTGCTGGTCTTGCTTAATCTGATCAAAACCACCAACTGCTGTCAGAAACAACGGCCATGATTTCTCAGGCCTTCTCTGGCTTTTTGCCTTTCAAAACAGCGCCTCTGACAAAGCACCTTAGAGGAATAACTAACTCCTCTTCCTCTTGGATTGAGATGACAAAGCTTCCTTTCTCCAGAGTTGTTTCACACCACTTTCACCTTTAATACCACAGAGGTCAACCTCAGAACGGCTCGGTGGGAAAGTCAACTGGAAACGGAGGCTCTTATAATTGTATCACTTATTGCAAGTGCTGAGGTATTTCATTTCCTCAGACTATTCTTGGAGATATCTTTTCCGAGGAGCAACAAAATTACAAAATGTACCTAATGCCTAGAAGCACCTTTGCCTCTAAGTAGTGGATAGCACTAATAAACTAGATTAAGAACCAGCAGACATACACATTTCAAGGGTAGACATACATGGACATATATCATTATATGCTAATATGTGGCAGAGTCTGAAAAATTATTTGTTTGCTCCAGCTAAGAGATGTTTTTTAATTCTCTATTTCATTTCAAAGTGGACTCCTAAATATATTTCCTTTGTATTCTTCAAGATACCAGAAACACCTTTTGTGAGGGAATGACTAGTGGTTTTGAGAGGCAAAAGAAGCTGTTTCCTCTGAAGTATTTCTGGTACTCTAAATGCACACAATTTTTTTTTCTGTACTAAATGTCTCCATATTTTTATGCACAGTATCTTTTTATCTGGCAATTTTATGATCATGTTAGCTAAATGTTGGTACAGGTTTTTACTTTGATACTTTCATATATTTCTCACTTCTACCAAGAAAGACTCTGAAGATAATTTATCCTTTATGGTTTCAAGCCAAAGGGAAAAAATTGTAAAGATTAAAACTGCCAGAGAACCATAACCTCCATTCATAGACTTCAGATGAAGTCACAAAGGAATAACTCACAATTGCAATTTGTCTTAAATATGCCAAGGCACTGCTCACATTCAAGACTCATTAAGCAGATCTGTAGCATTCAGTTCACATCTGATGTATTAGATCCCTAGAAAATGGATTTTTTTTAACCTGTTAGTGACACTGAAGCAGACTGGCTCCTGCAGCCCTTAGCAAAAACAACATCGAGCCTATCCTCCATGAGTCATGGAATGGCATAAGAAAAAGAGGGGAGAAGTGAGTTGGGAGAAATCAGAAGGGGAGGCGAACCATGAGAGACTGTGGACTTGAGAAACAAACAGGGTTTTGGAGGGGAGTGGGTGAGGGGTTGGGAGAGTTGGTTATTAAGGGGGACACGTGTTGCATGGAGCACTGGGTGTGGTGCATAAACAATCAATCTTGGAACACTGAAAAAATTAAATTAAATTTT
>RCUC01056273.1:0-11102 GCA_003697995.1 Taxidea taxus jeffersonii | reverse complement strand
AAACTTCCAGTTATAAAATAAATAAGTGCTGGAGATATAATGTACAACATGGTGACTAGAGTTAATAATATTGCACTGCATATTCAAAAATTGCTAAGAGAGTAGATCTTAAAAGTTCTTATCACAAGAAAAAATATATGTGTAGTGATAGATGCTAACTAGATTTATTGTGGTGATCATTTTGTAATATACACAAATATTGAATCATTGTGTTGTATGCTTTTTAAAGATTAATGCATGTTAATTTTTTCATTATATATTATATGTAAATTTTATCTCAATAAAAAATTTTGATAGGTATTGCCCAATTATAATCAATAAAATTCCATTAGCAACATCAGATGCTCTTCTTCACTGTTTGTCGACACAAAATTGGCACTATAATTGGCATATAGTTTAGTATAGTGCTGTTAACTATAATGACAATGCTGTGCATTAGATCCCCAGAACTTATCCATCTTACACCTGGAAGTTGTTACCTTTTAATCAACACTTCCCCAATTCTCCAATCCCCCAGTTCCTGGTAATGACCATTCTACTATTTCTATGAGTTCAGCTTCTTTTGATTCCACATGTATGTGTACCACAAATGACAAGATTTTCTTCTTACTCGTGGCTGAATAATATTTCATTGTGTACAAGTATCACATTTTTTATTTACTCATCTGTTGATGACATTTAGATTTTCTTTTTTTTCCATTTTATTTTATTTTATTTCCTTTCAGTGGTCCAGCATTCATTGTTTATGCACCACACCCAGTGCTCCATGCAATACGTGCCCTCCATAATACCCACCACCAGGCTCACCCAACCACCCACCTCCCTCCCCTCCAAAACCCTCAGTTTGTTTCTCATAGTCCACAGTCTCTCATGGTTTGTCTCCTCCTCCAATTTCCCCCAACTCTCTTCTCCACTCCATCTTCCAATGCCCTCTGTGTATCCATGTTGATACAGAAGTTGGGTACTTATCCTTTCTAATGGAAGCATAATACTCCATTGTATATATGGACCATATCTTCTTTATCCATTTATCTGTTGAAGGGCACCTTGGCTCTTTCCACAGTTTGGTGACTGTGGCCATTGCTGCTTTGAATATTGGGGTACAGATGGCCCTTCTTTTCACTACATCAGTATCTTTGGGGTAAATACCTAGTAGTGCAACTGCAGGGTCATAGGGTAGTTCTATTTTTAATTTCTTAAGGAATCTCCACACTGTTTTCCAAAGTGGCTGCACCAACTTGCATTCCCACCAACAGTGTAAGAGGGTTCCCCTTTCTCCACATCCTCTCCAACACATGTTGTTTACTCTCCTGTTAATTTTGGCCACTCTAACTGGTGTAAGGTGGTATCTCAATGTGGTTTTGATTTGAATCAAAATCAAATCATTATTCATCAATCATTGTTCATCATTAGCCATGATGATGAACATTTTTTTCATGTGTCTGCTAAATTGTTTTCATATTTTAGCTATTGTGGGAGTAATGCTGTGATAAACATGGGAGTGCAGATATCTTTTAGATATACCACTTTAGTTTCCTTTGGATATATACCCAGAAGTGGGATCACTGGGTCATATGGTATCATCGACTGAAGTCTCTTAATATAAATGTAGCATTTGGTTAATGACTGGGCAGATTTCCTTTAGCTGCCATGACCACCCAGTCTCAACAGACTCTGCTCAGGATCTTTGTGTGTTTTTTGAGAAACAGCTTCAAAACTCAGCCAGACAATTGATCTCTCTGCCTTAGCCTTTACTTCCTGCTTGTGCAGAGCTCATGACCAGCCCAAGGTGAGATGTTAGGGCATTCCCAGATGTGTCCTGAGCTTGCTCACAGTCCTGAGTATGTGCACAGTCCTATATGTGAGTGGCCTTTTAGATTCCTAGGAATATGTCAGAGCTCTTCAAAGCCACTATGGACATCTTGTCTGTTTTCTTTTTAAGCTTTGTTGTTAGTCTGTTATCTGCCTCATTTGTCATTCCTCCAGCAGCTGATTAATTTAACAATTGCCTCTCCCTCCATGCTCCACCTCCCATCCCCCAACAAATGTTTCCAGGGAAAAAGGCTACACTGGGAAAATTCTGAGTTAGATTAAAGATAACCTTGCAAGTAGAATTCTCTAGGGAACCATCAGACAGGTCAAAATATGACCATTGACCATTTGGGGGAGAATGAGAATTTGAAAAGTTTTAAATTTTGTTTTGCCTTCTCTGATGACTGCCATTTTCATTGTGTTGTGGCTAATGGTCTTCAAGATTACTGCAGATGTGGAGAAAGAAGGATTTGAATTGGGTAAATTGAAATGCCACAGAATTCACATTCTTACCCAGATTCATCCACCTTCTTGAATAATTTCTCCCCAGATTGCTGGAAGCATTTGCTTAATTTCTAGAGTTCTAAAAAAGTTGATTCTGGTAATTTTTAGCAGCTTTCTAATTGCTTTTATGGGGAACATAATTTTCAGAGGCTTTTATTCCATTATTTTATGGATGCTACCCAAACTAATTAGATTTTAAAGTAACTGTAAGAATTATTTTTTGAATATCAATGGATTTTTCAGTTACATGGAATTTTCTTTAATGTTAAAATAAAATAAGTGAGCAATAACGCAGCTGCCTTCGGCTCAGGTCATGATCCCAGCGTCCTGGGATCGAGTCCCACATTGGGCTCCTTGCTTGGCAGGGAGCCTGCTTCTCCCTCTGCCTCTGCCTACCACTCTGTCTGCCTGTGCTCTCTCTCTCTAACAAATAAATAAATTTTAAAAATCTTTAAAAAAAATAAAAAAGAAAAAATAGACATGGAAAACCAGAAAATTTTGGGTAACCATGTGTTATCTTTTTCAAACCAATGACTTTTAGAGTGTATTGGCTATGTATAGAAAATAGCATAACTGAAATCTTTTAAACCATAATTTCATAAATAGCTATAAAATTATTGTTAATTGTTGATACTTACCACATTCTTAGTATTTATAGGAGGTACAGAATTTGTAATCAAATGAGTAAGCAAGCACAAAAAGAAAAACATACATCAGTGGAGTATAATATGTAGGTTATAGAGATAATATATAATAAATACAATATGTGGGATAGGTTTTCTAAAATTCTAAAAAGCCCAAAGCTTTCAAATAAATGATTAAGCATTATGCCTATTACAACATTTGCACTGTAAATATTGCACATTGTAACGCAGGATTCCTTTAAATGCAACTCCTCTTAAGCTTTTCTTTCTTTTCTTTTTGTTTCTTTTTTCTTTCCTTTTTAATCTGTAGTTGATTATGAATTACTTGACATGTAATGTCAGGGATATTGGTCCCTAAAATCTAAAACTTAAGCATCAGCAATTCCTGCCAATTAAAGATCAATATAATTGTGTACAGTTTCTCTGAAACATAAAGTAATATTGTGCAGGAGATAGAATTCTAATTAAAAGAATTAAATATATAAGCAGCTTTTAGGAAATAAATAGCTGAATCTTGACAAGAAACCCATCCATTCACATTAATAGGGACACAGAAAGGAGAGTAAGTTAGTACTAGAAAAATGTACAAGTTATTGATTTAAGTTATTTAGTTAAGCCTCTTTTGGGAAAATTATTGACCACAAAATCATAGATAAGATCACAAAGACCCAGACAGGCTGTTAGAGCTCAAGGAGGTAATCATTATTGGCAGAGTGGGAATTAGAGCCATGTCTCTGCATAGTCCAGTATTCATTATAAACAATGTGACAGTTTTGGGGGGGGATTACTTTTTCTGGGAATTCCCAGTACACTCTTAAGTTCACTCACATTGAAAACTGAAGGAAGGGGAATCTCTACAGTGTATGAGAGTGATTATTTTTTTCAAATCATAAGTAAAGCATTTACTCACTACTTATTCATTCATCATTTCTTACAACCAATCAATAAATATGTATTGATCCCCATGCTCTCATATAGTTTGTAGGTCATCAGAGGAGAGAGACAGTAGATAATTAAATCCAGTATTTAATATATAATTAAAAATAAATATAAGTTTTATAATAGAAAGAATTTGGGGACAGATTTTCAGGCATCAGAAAGCAACTAACTGAAGAAAGGATATTTAGTTGAAACCTACAGGATAATTAGCAGCAGGAGGAAAAAATGGAACTCAGCCAACAACAAAGTTGTTGATCTTACTACTTATTGGTCATTCACTGAGTGACTTAAGATGCTTCTTATCTTGGCATAGTGCGTGAACAAAATAACCAGCTTTCTTTGAACACATGGTCCTGTTGTCATGGCTTGATGAATTCTTGCCTCTGAATGGGAACTTTCACTTTTTCTTGTCCAAAAGGCACCATTCTTGAACCCTCTGTGAGACCTTGCAGGAGTTCCCAGAGTGTACTCTCTGCAGCATCACTCTTGATTACATTACTTTATACAGAGCTCTGTGAAGAAAAACCTCCTTCTTAACTACCTGTTTTTTTTTTTTTAATTTTCTTCACACAACCTCACTATAGCTCACCTGGATAATGAATAAAAAAACACAGCCTTCCAGAGTCTTACCATGTAATTTACTCAGCAATATAGAAGTAGTAGCCAAAAAAAAAATCAATGGATTTTTTTTTTTACTTAACCTCATTTAACAAAGAACACTAAAGTATTTTACAGTAATCTCATTTCTGATGCTTCCACAATAATAATCCTGACTGATGTTAATGTGGTTTATTGGTTTCCAAAAATTATTTTGTTATTATTTATATTACCTATGATCATTTCGCAAAATGCTGCTTTATTGTCTAGCTTTGAGAGTCCAAATCACGTTAACAAACTGAGCTGGAGGAACCAGCCTCTTCTGCCCTTTGATCTGGCACACTGAAATCTGTGAAATCTGTGTAATTGCTATGCCATGCACTCTGCAGTCAAGATTAGTTCAGAGCCTTCATAAATAGGACTGCAGGCTGCTGTACTAGTGAAAGAGGAGCAGCTTTCTACTGGAAAGTGGAGGCAGAAAATTGAAGTCTTTATCTGGCTGACATAGGGAGAAAAACACCCTTCCAAAGCTGGAGGAGGCCAAGGCCAGAGCCTGAGTTCCCACAGCAAGATTCCAGACAATTGAATGAAGACAAACTTCAAAACCAACTTTGACAGATGGGATTGAATGAAGAAATGAATATTCACCCTTTTAATCTTGCAAGGTTTATATTTTCCTTGGTTCTCAAAAGTGAGTAAAAATTATCTTGAGCTCTCACTCACTCATTGATAGAAATACCTTCCATTATTTCTACCTCTCCTCTCTTAAGAGGATGAATAATCAGGAGGAAAAATTCTAAGCAAAACTATTTATAATTGGTTGGACTTCTTAAAATGGGCATGTACTTCACACAGGACTCCTAGCACATTGCCAATTCTCTCTTCCACTTTTTATTTATCTTAGTGACTAGACACTGATTGCAAAACTAGAGGGCAGATATTCTCAGAAAAAGACAAAAACAAAAGGAAAAACCTAAGTTTTCCTTAAAGTACCAAGTAGTTTCAATGAAAATGGTTTGGTTTTATTTTATATTATAATTTTATCTCCATAAGTAATTTTGATTTTTTTAGAGTTGATCTTTTAAAAACTGATTTTGGGGCACCTGGGTGGCTCAGTGGGTTAAGCCACTGCTTTCGGCTCAGGTCATGATCTCGGGGTCCTGGGATGGAGTCCCGCATCGGGCTCTCTGCTCAGCAGGGAGCCTGCTTCCCCTCCTCTCTCTCTGCCTGCCTCACTGCCTACTTGTGATCTCTCTCTGTCAAATAAATAAATAAGGTCTTTAAAAAAAAAAACTGATTGTGAACGTGTTTATATTTTGTGTATCTACGATTCACACACAAAGAATCTTGGAGAAGCTGACTGTCTTCTGCTAGCTTCCAGGACACTTCAAGGTGTCCTGGAAAGAATTTAGGTAGAAGTGGGACTGATGGGAATGTCAGTGTGTAGCTCTCCAGATTCAGTGGCCTGAGTTACCCTAGAAATGAAACAGGCCCCTGACTCATTGAATATCCAACATTAAATAAGATTATTTTAAGGCAATCCTATTTTATTTTATTATATATTTATTTATTTATTATATATAATATATTCTTTGCTTCAGGGATGCAGGTCTGTGATTCATCAGTCTTACACAATTCACAGCACTCACCATAGCAATACCCTCCCCTATGTCCATCACCCAGACACCCTTTCCCTCCCATCTCCCTCCACTCCAGCAACCCTCAGTTTGTTTCCTGAGATCAAGAGTCTCTTATGGTCTGTCTCCTCTCTGGTTTCATCTTTCTTTATCCATTCATCTGTTGATGGACATCTAGGCTCTTTCCATGGTTTAGCTATTGTGGACATTGCTACTATAAACATTCAGGTGCAAGTGCCCCTTTAGATCCCTACATTTGTATCTTTAGCGTAAATACCCAGTAGTGTGATTGCTGGGTCATAGGGTAGCTCTATTTTCAACTTTTTGAGGAAACTCCACACTGTTTTTCAGAGTGGCTGCACCAGCTTGCATTCCTACCAAAACTGTGGGAGGGTTCCCCTTTCTCTGCATCCTCACCAACATCTGTTGTTGCCTGACTTCTTAATTTTGGCCATTCTGGTTGGTGTGAGGTTGTATCTCACTGTGGTTTTGATTTGTATTTCCCTGATGCCCAGTGATGTGGAGCACTTTTTCATGTGTCCGTTGGCCATCTGGATGTTTTCTTTGCAGAAATATCCGTTCCTATTTTCTGTCCATTTCTTGATTAGAATACTTTAAGTGTTGAGTTTGATAAGTTCTTTATACATTCTGGATACTAGTGCTTTATCTGATATATCATTTGCAAATATATTTTCCCATTCTGTCAGTTGTCTTTTTTTTTTTTTTTTTTACTATTTCTTTTGCTGTGCAAAAGCTTTTGATCTTGATCAAGTCCCAATAGTTCATTTTTGCTTTTTGCTTCCCTTGCCTTTGGCGATGTTTCTAGGAAGAAGTTGCTGCGGCTGAGGTTGAAGAGGTTGCTGCCTGTTTTCCCCTCAAGAATTTTGGTGGATTCCTTCCATTTTGAGTCTAATTTCATGTGTGGTGTAAGAAAATGATCCAGTTTCATTCTTCTGCATGTGGCTGTCCAATTTTCCCAACACCACTTGTTGAAGAGGCTGTCTTTTCCCATTGGACATTCTTTCCTGCTTAGTCAAAGATTAGTTGGCCATAGAGTTGAGGGTCTATTTCTGGGCTCTCTACTCTGTTCCACTGACCTATGTGTCTGTTTTTGCGCTAGTACCATACTGTCGTGATGATCACAGCTTTGTAATACAACTTGAAGTCCAGAATTGTGATGTCATCTGCTTTGGTTTTCTTTTCCAACATTCCTCTGGCTATTCAGGGTCTTTTCTGGTTCCATACACATTTTAGGATGATTTGTTCCATTTCTTTGAAAAAAAGTTGATGGTATTTTGTTAGGGATTGCATTAAATGTGTAGATTGCTCTAGGTAGCATAGACATTTTCACAATATTTGTTCTTCCAATCCATGAACAGGGAACATTTTCCCATTTCTTTCTGTCTTCCTCAATTTCTTTCATGGGTATTCTATAGTTTTCTGAGTACAGAATCTTTGCCTCTTTGGTTAGATTTATTCCTAGACATCTTATGGTTTGGGGAGCAATCGTAAATAGGATCAACTACTTAATTTCTCTGTCTTATTGTTGGTGTATAGAAATGTAACTGATTTCTGTGCATTGATTTTATATCCTGACACTTCACTGAATTTCTGTATGAGTTCTAGCAAGGTTTTAGGTTTTCCACATGAAGTATTACGTCATCTGCAAAGAGTGAGAGTTTGACTTTTTGCCTATTCAGATGCCCTTTATTTCTTTTTGTTGTCTGATTGCTGAGGCTAGGACTTCTAGTACTATGTTGAGTAGCAGTGGTGATAGTGGACATTCCTGCTGTGTCTAACCTTAAGGGAAGAGCTCTCAGTTTTTCCCCATTGAGAATGATATTCACTGTGGGTTTTTTAGAGACATTTTTTATGGTATTGAAGTATGCTCCCTCTCTCCTTACATGGCAGAGTTTTTATCAAGAAAGGATGCTGTACTTCGTCAAATGCTTTTTCTGCATCTGTTAAGAGTATCATGTGGTTCTTGTCTTCTCTTTTATTAATGTGGTATATCACATTGATTGATTTGCAGATATTGGCCGTTGCAGCCCAGGAATAAATCCCGTTTGGTCATGGTGAGTAGGTCTTTTCATGTGCTATTGGATCCTACTGGCTAGTATCTCTGTGAGAATTTTTGCATCCCTGTTCATAGGGATATTGGTCTATAATTCTTTTTGGTGGGGTGTTTGTCTGGTTTTAGGATCAAGGTAATTCTGATCTCATAAAATGAATTTAGAACTTTTCCTTCCATTTGTATTTTTTGAAACAGCTTCAGAAGAATAGGTATTAATTCTTCTTTATTTATTTTTTAAAGATTTTATTTATTTATTAGTTAGAGAGAGCACGAGCACAGGCAGACAGAGAGGCAGGCAGAGGCAGAGGGAGAAGCAGGGTCCCTGCCGAGCAAGGAGCCTGATGTGGGACTCGATCCCAGGACGCTGGGATCATGACCTGAGCCGAAGGCAGCCGCCCAACCAACTGAGCCACCCAGGCGTCCCTAATTCTTCTTTAAATGTTTGGGAGAATTCAGCTGGGAAGCCATCTGGCTGTGGGTTCTTGTCTGGGGGAAATTTTTTTATTACTGTTTCAATTTCTTTGCTGGTTATGGGTCTGTTCAGATTTTCTACTTCTTCCTGGTTCAGTTTTGGTAGTTTATATGTTTCTAGGAATGTATCCATTTCTTCCAGATTCCCTAATTTGTTGGCATATATATGCTCATAATTTGTTCTTATAATTCTTTGTATTTCTTTGGTGTTGGTTATGATCTCTTGTCTTTTCTCCATGATTTTATTAATTTGGGTCCTTTCTCTTTTCTTTTGGATAAGTCTGGCTAGAGGTTTATCAATCTTATTAATTCTTTCAAAGAACGAGCTCCTCATTTCATTGATTTGGTCTCCTTTTTTTTTCTTATTTCTCTATCATTGATTTCTGCTCTAATCTTTGTTATTTCTCTTCTTTTGCTGGATTTGGGTTTTATTTTGCTGTTTTCTTTCCAACTCCTTTTGGTGTAAATTTAAGTTGTATACTTTGAGCATTTTCTTGTTTCTTGAAAAAGGCCTCTATTATTATATACTTTCCTCTTAGGACTGCCTTTGCTGCATCCCTGAATGCATTCAGTTTCTGAACTGTTGTGTTTCAATTTTCATTTGCTTTCATCTATTTTTTAATTTCTTCTTTACTTTCCTGGTTGACCCCTTCATTCTTCAGTATGATGCTTTTTAGCCTTCATGTGTTTGTGGTCCTTCCAAATTTTTTCTTGTGGTTGACTTCAAGTTTTAAAGCACTGTGGTCTGGGGTGTCTGGATGGCTCAGTTGGTTAAAGCCTCTGCTTTCAGCTCAGCTCATGATCCCAGGGTCCTGGGATTGAGCCCCACATCAGGCTCTCTGCTTAGCGGGGAGCCTGTTTCCCTTCCTCTCTCTCTCTGCCTGCCTCTCTGCCTACTTGTGATCTCTGTCTGTTTAAAGATAAACAAATCTTTAAAAAAAATAAATAAAGCACTGTGGTCTGAAAATATGCATGGTATGATCTCAGTCTTTTTGTACCAGTAGAAACCTGATTTGTGATACAATATGTGATCTATTCTGGAGACTGTTCCATGTACACTTGAGAAGAATGTGTATTTTTGCTGCTTTATGATGAAGTGTTCTGAATAGATCTGTTAAGGTCATATGGTCCAGTGTGTCATTCAATGCCCTTCTTTCCTTGCTGATCTTGTGCTTAGATGATCTGTCCATTGCTCTGAGTGTGTGTTAATGTCTCCAACTATTATTATATTATTTTTAATGATTTTCTTTAATTTTGTTATTAATTGGTTTACACATTTTGGCTGCTCCAGTGTTAGGGGCATAAATATTTAGAAAGGTTGGATTTTCTTGTTGGATAGACCATTTTATGATGATATAGTGTGCTTCATCTTTTATTACCATTTTTGCTTAAAATCTAGTTTGTTTGATATAAGAATTGCTGCTCCAGCTTTCTTTTAATGTCCATTAGCATGATAAATTGTTCATCATCCCCTCACTTTCAATGCAGAGATATCTTTAGATCTAAAATGAGTCTCTTATAAGCAATGTATAAATGGGTCTTGTTTTTTTAATTCATATTGATACCCTACGTCTTTTGATTGGAGCATTTAGTCCATTTACATTCAGAGTAATTCTTTTTTTTTTAAGATTTTATTTATTTATTTGACAGATAGATCACAAGTAGGCAGAGAGGCAGGCAGAGAGAGAGGGGGAAGCAGGCTCCACGCTGAGCAGAGAGCCCGATGTGGGGCTCCATCCCAGGACCCTGAGATCATGACCCGAGCCGAAGGCAGCGGCTTAACCCACTGAGCCACCCAGGTGCCCCCATTCAGAGTAATTCTTGAAAGATGCAAATTTAGTGCCATTATATTACCTGTAAAGTCACTGTTCTTGTAGATTGTCTCTGTACATTCGGATCTTTGTTACTTTTCAGCTATCCTTCCACTCAGAGGGTCCCCTTTAATATTTCTTTCAGGGTTGCTTTAATATTCACAGATTCCTTCAGGTTTTGTTTCTTTGTTTTGTTTTATTTTATTTTTTTATTTTTGACTTTTGCCCTGGAAACTATTTCTCCATCTACTCTGAATGACACCCTTGCTGGATAAAGTATTCTTGGCTGCATATTTTTCCCATTTAACACATTGACTATACCATGTCAATACTCTCTCACCTGCCAGGTCTCTGTGGACAGGTTTTCTGCCAGCTTTATGTGTCTACCCTTGTAGGTTAAGGACCATTTCTCTGCAGAGACTTTCAGGATTTTCTTTTTATCTTTGAAATTTGCAAGCTTAGACCATTGCTTAGGTGGTTCAATTGGTTAAGCATCTACCTGTGGCTCAGGTCCCAATCCCAAGTTCCTGGGATCGAGCACCACATTGGCTTTCTCCCACTCTTTCTCTTATATAAATAAATAAATAAATAAATAAATAAATAAATAAATAAA